>MJUU01057147.1:118432-141734 GCA_002080025.1 Modiolus philippinarum | reverse complement strand
TGTAAGCTATTTTCAGGTTTGTTGCGCTATTACTTCCTGTTTACTGATACATTGATACTTAGTTATATATACCACTACTAATAAAAATTTTTACTCCTCCTAAACCAATGAATGGAATTTGATGAAACTTTCAGAGAATCTTTATGACATGATGCCATTGTGCACCTTCTATTTTAAATTTTGATCTGAGCAATTTTTGGGATTCCAATAGCCATACATGGATTTAACCATGAGTTATCATTGGGGAGGACAATACTGGTACATATATGCAATCTGCAACTCCATCTAAACCAAAGAATGGAATTTGATAAAAATTTCAGATATTCTTTATCAAGTAAGGTAAAAGTGCACCTCCTATTTTAGCTTTTGATCTGACAATTTTTGGGGATTTCCAATAGCCTAACTTGAATACTGCCATCCATGTAGCTTATGTGGGGAAGCGGGGGTATCATTTAGTGAGCTATGCTCACAGTATTTCTAGTTCGAAGGCTGGATCCCCCAGTCGAATAATCTGGTTGAAATTGATATTTCTGAATTCGTTATCAAACAACGACTTTGTAAGGTCGATTCTCAGTTAAAAGTATTCTGAAAATGACATGCACATTCAAGTAAATTTCCGTATTGTTGTTATACTTGTAACACGTCATTGCAGGTACATTTATCTGTTGAGAGATGCCTGAATAGAACCGCTTAAGTAGGGTTCAGAGTCTGCACTTTTCATGACCTGAAAGATGAAAAGAATAGCAAAGCTTCATGAAACCTTACAGAGTTCACCTATGTTCTGAAGACACTGTTTAAAAATTTAAACATCAAAATTGGTTTTCCTTTTGGAGTTTCATTTTTCAAGGCACCAACAAATGCTGCTGTTCATTTTCAAAACACTTCTAAACAGAGAACAAGCTTCGGCTTCATCCTCATTTTGTTTACGTTGCTAGATGACATCATCAGTACAGGGCAGATAACAGTTATCTACCCCAGACACAGATATTGATCAGATACTCATCAGGTTATTACATATGCAGAATGGTACGATTTACATATTAATATGTGATAATAGTGATTATTAGATACCAGTTGTAATTTTAAATGATTATTTGATTATCAGACTGTCTTCTTGATTATTTAATAACCATACTGTAAACCAACTTATTTTTCGTGGATACTTTTTTTCGTGTTTTGTCCCTTCTGGTAAAGTCCGTGGATATTAATTTTCGCTCTTTTTCTATTTCCCGTAATGCATTTATATTAGGATAAGAACTATTGATTAATATGTGTTAAAATGGAATAGCTCTTATTACAAGAGTACACTTTTCATCTTGATCTATCAGTAAGACGGGCACCATAAAGGAACATGGTGCATTGGCGGTCTTTTACAAAGATAACGCAATTACTCAGATCTGTTAAAAATCGAAAAGTAGGCTGTTAGCAAAGCACACAGTTAAACAGTGGATATTATTTGAAAAATATATTTAATAGCATGTCTTGTGAATTATTGAACAGAAAAGAACCAAATTATTGGAATTATATACATGTATGGAATGATTGTTATAAAGAGTACATATGTATTCATTTTGTTTTGATCATTTAAAAAAATATGGCCTCTAGTACAGATCACAGCTTGAAACTCATGCACATCTAAAATTACACAAGCTTATTTACCAAACTTTCTGAGAATAGTGTATGAGTGATCCTTCCGAGTTTGTTTGACACATAGGTAAATTGATATAATTAGTTATTCTGTAGAATTAATAGGTATCCCTCTCTGTTGGTCCCTCAATAGATACAGAAATCAAAAGTTCAAGCTCATGTGTCAGCAATTATGGTACACGACATATCACGTAGGAGTGATCTTTCCACATGCTTAATCCCATTTCAAAAAAGCAACTTTCTCTTTAAGAAAACAGTAATCAGACCTTGAGGACAAAGTTCTAGGTCAATGGTCACAAAATATGGTACATAGCATCCTTTTGAAGTGATCTATATCCACATAGCTATTACGAGCAAAAGTTCATCACTAAAACATGATGTGCAATGTACCATGGTTGATAACTCTTGACTTCCGAAGGTCAATTGCTGTTTAGCAGGGCCACAGAGATGGATTCCATTTCTATAATATCTAGTTTTCCATAGTGCACCCAATTAAGTGATTTCACAATAAACATTGCCAACTTTATTATTAAGCAAATTTATAGTAAAAGAATAAGATTGAAAGCATAGTCTAAATATATCTTGTTGTATTAATTATTTGTAAAATAGAAACAATTTTGCAAAAATATTCAACTGAAGAATGAATTTGTTTCACTCATTTGCTATGGACTTTACATAAAAAATTGTTGTCAATCAAATCTTTGAACGTTATGATAATTGTTATAGGAAATTATTTGTCTTACATGATGTATAAAGTTATTTGTTTCATTCTGTTTTAGGATCAGATACAACAGTTAAGAGACATGGGTATCACAGATGAAGCTCTGGCAAGAAGAGCCCTTCAGGCTACTGGGGGAGATCTTCAGGCAGCTCTTGACCTTATTTTTGGAGATGGACATTTCTAGTTTGACAAAATTTAATATTCAAATTTATATCTGTAGCTATGGAGATGATCACAATATTTTTCAGATTTTTCCAAAGACAACTTACATGTTTATACAGTTATTTTTGATTCAGATTTACTACATGCACATACATGTATACAATTAACCAAAATAATTTTTAAAAGTCAAATAATTTGCAAATTATATTTAAACAGTTTAAGGACCTCAAAAGTTTTCACTTTGGTCATAATACCTGTCCTTCAACGGTAGTTTTGCAATTGGGCGGATTTGTATTTCAATTGGGCGAAAATAGTTTTTCAATTGGGCAGAAAATAATTTGCAACTGGGCGGATTTTATTTTTGTCAAGTAGGCGGATTACATGTGATATACCTGTAAAAAAATAAAATGTATAAATGCCGAATATTTTGCCTTACAAATACACTTTAGCAAGGCAGAATAAAGGATCATTGTGATTATATCCATGCCAAATTTGACATGATTTTTTCCAGTTATTTGATTTTTTTTTTGCTGTTTTACGTATATTTCTTCAGAATTGAAGTTAAAAAATTATCAAATGAAGGGGACATATGTTTTTTATTATTTTTTCTTTTTTCAGATTAACCTTATTTCAAATCCTGTTTTACTTATAAAACCTCTTCGCCCAATTGCAAAACTAAAAAATGCCCAATTGAAAATACTGGAAATTTGAAAATCCACCCAATTGAAATGCGTCCCTTCAACATATTTTCAGTAGGCATGATTTCATATTTGGTTCAGAGTTTGATAAACACAAGTTAAACAATGGTGTCCTATGCTGCTACTACTGTATTAAAGCTGACACTGATGTACAACTTTAACCTATATTTTCATGTCATTGCTTTTTAAGTGGATTTTTAAGTGGATATTATTACTGATATTGACTGGAGGTTAGTAATTATGAGTTGGCATCTTAATTTTTTCACATTTTCTATGGAACAACTACAACAATTTCTTAATAGTAACAGGTTTTATGAAGAAATCATTAAAGTAAGTGTTTTTATTAACATATTTTGTAAAATGTTAATTGTGTTTAATTGTATTGTTGAATAAAGTTTATTTGTGAGATCTATTATTATATCATTATTTTCAATGAAGTGCATTTAATGTGTAATATTTATATTTGTGGTATGTAAATATATCATGTGAAGTAACATTTTTAGCTCACCTGGCTCTGCCAGGGTGAGCTTTTGCCATCACTTGTAGTCCGTCCATCTGTCTGTCGTTAGCTCACTTTAAAAAATCTTCTCCTCTGAAACTACTGGAGGGATTGGTTTGAAACTTTATAGTAATCATCCATGACATGTCCTGTACAAACGATCCTCATTTTATTATGATCTGATGAAAAACATGGCCGCCGGTGCTAAAAATAGAACCTAGGGGTAAATTGCAGTTTTTAGCCAATAACTCAAAAACCGATGCAGATATCAAAAATCTGACGGGGGTGTAAAATTGTTCAGAATGATGAGATCTATCTACCCTGCAATTTTGAAGAAAATCGAAAAACCCATCTCAGAGTTACGGCCCTTTTTCCATAAAACTTTCAAAATTTAAGCCTTTTTTTATTAGCTCACCTGACCCAAAGGGTCAGGGTGAGCTTTTGCCATCACTTGGCGTCTGTCGTCCGTCGTCCGTCTGTCGTCCGTCCGTCGTCTGTCCGTTAACTTTTCACATTTTCATCTTCAACATAACTTGACAAGATTGATGCACTGAAGTTCCTTTACAAAGATTGCTAATTTTTTTCCGATTTGACAAAAACATGGCCGCCAGCACGGAACATAGTTTAACATTGGCCCTATGGGAAATTTTTATTTTCATCTTCTCCTCTGAAACCACTGAAGCAAATTAAACCAAACTTTACAGGAATGATGTCTGGAAGGTCCTTTACAAAGATTGCTCATTTCGTTCTGATCCAATAAAAAACATGGCTGCCAGTGTGGAACTAAGGTTTAACATAGGATCCTATGGAAAAAATCATATTTTCATCAACTCCGCTGATACTGCTGAAGCAGATTAAACCAAACTTTACAGGAATGATGTACGAAAGGTACTTTACAAAGGTTGCTCATTTTATCCCAATTCGACAAAAACATGGCTGCCAGCATGGAACATAGTTTAACATTGGCCCTATGGGAATAACATCATTTTCAACATCTGCACTGAAACTATTGAAGCAAATTCAAGCAAACTTTACAGAAATGATGTATGGAAGGTCCTTTACAAAGATTTCTCATTTTGTTGGGATCCGACAAAGAAAATAGCTCCCAACATTGAACTTGGTTTAGAATGGTACACATATATTTAATCATTTTTTGCATTACATGTGCTTAAATTATTGAAGCAAATTTTTGACAGAGTTATGGGTCTTGGACTTGGAAACATATTTTACCATTTTTGCTAGTGTAATAAGGCCTTGTCCTACCAGTAGGGGATTGGTATTGCCTTGCAATAAGATCCACACTTGTTGCTAATGAAGTCAATGAACATGTTTATGATGAACAATGATGGCCTATGAATGTATATCTTCTCCACAAGAAATTTTTATTGAATAAGATGACTGTTATCCAAGTTTTACATTTATATGTTAGCTGTTATTGACTTGATATACACTGTTAGCTGTTATCACTTATTTGAATTATCTGTTATCTGTTATTGGAAAAATCAATTTGCTGTTAGGCTGTTATGGGACCCTTGCTCCCCCTCTTTGATAGATCACCGTGTTTATGATGATGATTTTTTTGTATAATTATTTACGACCAACTGTCTTTAAAATGCCAGGCCTCCCAATTTTGTGTATTTGTACTACTTTGCATTGCCAGACCTCATAATTTCGTGTATTTGTACTAAATAAGTACATAGATCACCGTGTTTATGATGATAATTTTTTTATATTTTGCGAAAAATACGTTTGGGTTGTCTCCCCCTTATTTTAAGTCTTCAAACTGATGCTGAGATTTTATGCTATTCCTAGCAATTCTTTTATACTACAAAATTTATTTCTCAAATAAAAATAAACATTAATAAAAATATACAAAATATGTTCTTTCTTACATACCATATTGACAAAAAAATCAATATGGTATTGATGAGGCTTGTTTAGGATTGGGATACGGGATATTTGCCACTTTTGTTAATGGGATATGGGATATTTGATACAAAAAGTATGGGATATTTTGACTATGAAAAACGGGATATTTCATTAATTAATGGGATATCTTTAATTTTCAAAGGGATATTTTCCCCGATATTTTCNGCCACTGGAAAATTGGAGAAATGGGTAGGGGCAGGAAATTTAGCCTTCCATACGACACCCAGTGCGTCTGCTCTCTTTAGAGAAATATAGAAGGGGTCTTTATACTGCATGGAGCGTGGCGTTTCTCCACACAGTTTGGCTACAATGGTTCGCGGTCAGGCTTTCCGTATTATGACCTGACTACCCCGCATAGACAGGGCATTCCCCTATCCACCACCTGGGGACGCGCCCGGCAGCTCTGTAGCCGAAGCCCCTGAAAACCGATTCAGGTGCCGGGTACCATATTGACAAAAAAAAATCAATATGGTATTGATGAGGCTTGTTTAGGATTGGGATACGGGATATTTGCCACTTTTGTTAATGGGATATGGGATATTTGATACAAAAAGTATGGGATATTTTGACTATGAAAAACGGGATATTTCATTAATTAATGGGATTTCTTCAATTTTCAAAGGGATATTTTCCCCGATATTTTCGTCCAGACTTACTGGGCTACGGGATATTGGGACCCCCCCCCAAACAAGCCTCATTGATTAAAACAAAAGTAATGATTTTGCCTTTGACAATACTCTCCACTGTAGATAACTATTGTATGTGAAAATGCACCTTGCAAATAGGAAATGACTACATACCGAAGTTACTGTGAATTTAAATTCTAATAATTTTATACCCAGAACATAACATGGATCTGGATCATAGATAACAAAAACCCATAAATCAACTTGAAAGGGGAGCAGTGTATAGATACAACTCAACATCATTCTGTTAAGTCTCCCACAACGGCCTATAACAAAGGGGTGATCAAAGAAAATATAATACTGTAAAAATGACTGTATTCACCAAAACTATCTGAGGAAAACATGCAAATCGGTTAAAAAAGGTAGACAAAAAATCCCAGTTTTCAGACCCAATCTCCAGCTAAAAATTTTCAAATCTCCAGTTTTCTGTTGACAGGTTTATCACATGTATGGCCAGTGGTGACTAAGTATGATTCCAATTGGCCAGGTAGTCTCAGAGGAGGCCAGGTAGACATTTAAATGTGTTTTTCCCATAAGGTACATTGTTAAACTATGTTTCCCGCTGGCAGCCATCTTGGATCTGATCGGGACTTGCCAGACACATTTTCAAAGGGGACCAACTAAGGAAAGTTGTGACCAAGCATGGTTCCAATTGGTCATGTAGTCTCAGAGAAGATCTTTGAATGTGTTTTCCAATGGGTCCAATGTTAAACTAAGTTCCCCACTGGTGGCCATCTTGGATCTGATGACTTGCCGTGCACATTTTTCAAAGGGGACCAACTAAGGTCAGTTGTGACCAAGTACAATTCCAATTGGTTAGGTAGTCCCAGAGGAGAAGATCTTTGAATCAGTTTTGCCATAGGGTCCAATGTTAAACTATGTTCCCCGCTTGCGGCCATCTTGGATCTGATGGGAACTTGCCAGACTCATTTTCAAAGAGGGTCAACTAAGGACTGTTTGTTGTGACCAAGTATGATTCCAATTGGCCAGGTAGTCTCAGAGCAGAAGATCTTTAAATATGTTTCCCATAGAGCTAATGTTAATCCAAGTTCCCCGCTAGCAGCCATCTTGAGTGAGGTTGGCAACTTCGATCATGATGATAAAATGTAATCCTTGACATACTGAGCATTTTTGATTAAATCTTTACCTCTATCACAATTTTTTTTAAATATAAGGCAAAATGTATAATTTTGTGAAAAATTTGACCAATAAAGGGCAATCACTCCTATGTCCGTATTCAGATTTTCTTCAACATTTTGACGTGGGTATATCTTGATGTGCTAAACATTTTTGCATTTTAAAGTTGACCTCTATCTGTTATAGTTGTTTTGATAAAAAATATTAAAATTTAATAATTTTTGCGGAAAAGGGGCAATAACTCCAAGACGGGTTTCAGATTTTCTTCAAAATTTCAGGGCAGGTAGATCTTGTCATGCTGATCACTTTTACACTGTCAGATTTTTTTTTGAGTTATTTGGTAACAAGAGGCTCTCAAAAGCCTGTATCGCTCACCTGGACCATGGATGACATAGATAAAAGGCATTTCCAATAGGAACATGTGTGGATCGTATTGCAAGGCAATACTAAGTCCCCTACCGGAAAACAAGGCTTTGTTACACCAGCAAAAATAGTAAAAAAGTTTTCTGAGTCAAAGGCCCACAACTCTGTCAAAAATCATTGGACTGGAACCAAACTTAATGTTGTTCTGTAACTCATTGAGGTAGACTCACATACTTAATATTAAATCAATACCTGCAATGGTTTAGAAAAAAAAAATGCGGAAACTGATATTTTACTAAAATTTTCTAAGTCAAAGGCCCATAACTCTGTCAAAAATCAGTGGACCGGAACCAAACTTATTCTTGTTCTGTAACTTATTGAGGTAGACTTACATACCAAATATTAGATCAATACCTGCAATGGTGTAGAAAAAAAAGTGCCGAAAACTGATATTTTACTCAAATTTTCTAAGTCAAAGGCCCATAACTCTGTCAAAAATCAGTGGACCGGAACCAAACTTAAACTTGTTCTGTAACTCATTGAGGTAGACTCACATACTAAATATTAGATCAATATCTGCAATGGTTTAGAAAAAAAAATGAGGAAAACTGATGTGGGACTGACGGACAGACAGACAGACAGACAGACGGAGGGACGGATGGAGGGACAGAGTGCAAACCTAAAGTCCCCTTCGGCTATCGCTGGTAGGGGACTAAAAACAAAAAATAAAATTGAGCAGAATACTTTTTTTTCTAACATTACAGTATTCTTGTTTGGTTTCCATGGCAACCGAAAGCTCCATCATCCATTACAACTCATAACAGAACACCATTCAAAACATTTTGGGCAGGGGTTCCCCTTATAATCAAGGTAATACATATTGCTGACATTAAAAACATTCAGACCACATTTCAAATAAAAATTCAAAAATTTGGGCAGAGGTTCCCCTTTAAATTAATAAGGTCCCATGTAAAAACTATGTTCCAGATGTTGGCCATCTTGGATGAGGTATGCACCTGCCCAATACATTTTTTGGATAGGACCACCTAAGGACCATTGTGGCTTAGTTTGGTTCTAATTGGACTAGTATTTTCTGAGAAGAAGATCTTTGAATGTATATTCCAAACGGTCCAATGTTAAAACTATATTCCTGCTGGCGGGCATCTTGGATGAGGTACGGACCTGCCAGATACCATTTTTGGAAGGGACCATCTAAAGGCAATTGTGACTAAGTTTGGTTATAATTGGACTGGTAGTTTCTGAGAAGAAGGTCTTTGAATGTCTTTTTCATAGGGTTCAATGTTAAAACTATATTCCCGCTGGCGGCCATCTTGGATGAGGTACAGACTGGCTGGATACCTTTTTTGGATGGGACCATCTAAGGTCCATTGTGGCTTAGTTTAGTTTTAATCGGACTAAATTTCTGAAAAGAAGATCTTTGAATGTATTTTCCATAGGATCCAATGTTAAAACTATGTTCCCCCCTGGCGGTCATCTTGGATGAGGTAGGGACCAGCTGCCAGATACCTTTTTTGGAAGAGACCATCTAAAGACCATTGTGGCTTAGTTTAGTTTTAACTGGACGAGTAGTTTCTGAGAAGATTTTTGAATGCATTTTCCATAGGGTCCAATGTTAACAATATCTTCCCCCGCTGGCGGCCATCTTGGATGATTACCAACCTGCCGGATACCTTTTTTAGAAGGGACCATCTAAGGACCATTCTGACTAAGTTTTGTTATAATCGGACTGGTAGTTTCTGAGAAGATCTCTGAATGTCTTTTCCATATGGTCCAATGTTAAAAAAAAATGGGTCAAGGACTCAAATGATCGGGTTGCGTTTTGGTGTTTTTAGCTATAAAGTGTTGTTTAGCTCTGTGTATAGAATATGTTTAAAATATTGATAAAAAAATGACTAAGTTAAAAGGCCAGGAAAAATATTGGAAATAATTCTATAAAGTCAGGTGCACATTTTAGAAATATATAGAAACAATCTGTGAAGTTTCAAAGGTCAGAGATGAAAACTGTAGGAAGAGTTGATTTCACAAAATACCAGCTACCCTTTGTTGAAAATGTGGATAAAAATGACTAAGTTCCAAAGTCCCTAAAATCAGGAAAAAAAATTTCAAAATAATCCCAAAAGGGAGGTGCACATCTACAATATATATAGAAACAGTTTGTGAGATTTCAAAAATGTAGGCTGAAAATTGTAGGAGGAGTTGATTTCACGATATAGGTACCCTTTGTTGAAAATGTCGATAAAAAATGACTAAGTTCCAAAGTCCGTAAAAATAGGAAAAAAATTTCAAAATTATTCCAAAAAGGGAGGTGCACATCTACAATATAAAAGACCTATAAACATTATGTGAAGTTTCAAAGATGTAGGTTGAAAACTGTAGGAGGAGATGATTTCACAAAATAGGTACCCTTTGTTGAAAATGTTGAAAAAAATGACTAAGTTCCAAAGTCTATAAAAATAGGAAAAATTTCTTAAAATCATTCCAAAAAGGGAGGTGCACATCTACAATATATATTTAAACATTAAGTGAAGTTTCAAAGATGTAGGTTGAAAACTGTAGGAGAAGTTGATTTCACAAAATAGGTACCCTTTGTTGAAAATGTTGATAAAAAATGACCAAGTTCCAAAGTCCGTAAAAATAGGAAAAAAATTTCAAAATCATTCCAAAAAGGGAGGTGCACATCTACGATATATATAGAAACAGTTTGTGAAGTTTCAAAAATGTAGGATGAAAACTGTAGGAGGAGTTGATTTCACAAAATNGTTGGAATCTGACAGACAGTTGTGAAGGAATCGAAGATTAAAAAACCCAATTAACAAATGA
Organism: Modiolus philippinarum; assembly: GCA_002080025.1. Classification (NCBI taxonomy): domain Eukaryota; kingdom Metazoa; phylum Mollusca; class Bivalvia; order Mytilida; family Modiolidae; genus Modiolus; species Modiolus philippinarum. The sequence continues at coordinate 131,051 of MJUU01057147.1, read as the reverse complement.
GCTATTTTGGCTCTGTTAACCTCTTAAATCTGTAAAATCAAAATTTTAAAATATCGGGTGCATAACTATATCAAGTAATCAATGTATTCTGAAAGGCTGGTTGGAATATGATTTACAGTTTTGAAGGAGTTCCGCATAAACAAACAGAATTAACAAATGAGCTATTCTGGCTCAGTGAACCTCTAAAACTGCAAAATCAAAATTTTAAGTATCAGATGCACAACTACATCAGGTGAACAACATATCCTGCAAGTTTGGTTGGAATCTGACTTATAGTTGTGATGGAATAGGGGATTAACAAACCAGATTATCAAATGAGCAATTTTGCCTCTGTGAACCTCTAAAATCTGTAAAATCAAAATTCTGTATATAAGGTGCACAACTACATCAGGTGAACAATATATCCTGAAAGTTTTGTTGGATTCGGACTGGCAGTTTTGAAGGAGTTGCGGATTAAAAACAGACAGACTCACAAATGAGCAATTTTGGCTCTGTGAACCTCTTAAATCTGTAAAATCAAAATTCTAAGTATCAGGTTCACAACTACACCTGGTGAACAACTTATCCTGATAGTTTTGTTAGAATCTGACCAGCAGTTTTAAAGGAGTTGCGGATTCAAAACCAACAGACTCACAAATGAGCAATTTTGGCTCTGTTAACCTCTAAAATCGGCAAAATCAAAATTCTAAGTATCAGGTGCTCAACTACACCAGTTAAACAATATATCCTGAAAGTTTGATAGGAATCGGACAAGTGGTTTTGAAGGAGTTGTGGATTCAATAACTGTCAGGACGATGCAGGACGACGACGACGTAAGACGACGGATAGTATTCCTATGTGTCGACTCTGCTTACAGCAGGCGACACAACTATGTTCCCTGCTGGCGGCCATCTTGGATAAGGTACGGACCTGCTGCATACCTCTTTTGGAAGGGACTATCTAAGGACCATTTTGGCTTAGTTTAGTTTTAATTGGACTAGTAGTTTCTGAGAAGAAGATTTTTGAATGTATTTTCCATAGGGTCCAATGTTAAAAATATCTTCCCTGCTGGTGGCCATCTTGGATGAGTTACCAACCTGCCGGATACCTTTTTTGAAAGGACCATCTAAGGACCATTCTGACTAAGTTTGGTTATAATTGGACTGGTAGTTTCTGAGAAGAAGATCTTTAAATGTCTTTCCCATACGGTCCAATGTTAAAACTATGTTCCCCGCTGGCGGCCATCTTGGATTAGGTACAGACCTGCCGGATACCTTTTTTGGAATGGACCATCTAAGGACCATTGTGATTAAGTTTGGTTATAATTGGACTGGTAGTTTCAGAGAAGATCTTTGCATGTCTTTTCCATTGGGTCCAATGTTAAAACTATGTTCCCCGTTGGCGGCCATCTTGGGTTAGGTACGGACCTGCCGGATACAATTTTTAAAGGGGACCACCCAAGGATTATTGTGACCAAGTTTGGTTCCAATTGGCCCAGTGGTTTCAGAGGAGAAGATCTTTGAATGAAAAGTTCACAACGGACGCCAAGTGATGGCAAATTAGCTCACCCTGGCATAGCCAGGTGAGCTAAAAACAGCATCTTACCCCTGTGTGCTATTTTTAGTAACGGCAGCCATGTTGCTTGGTCCTCGAACTAATAGAACACAATTATTAATCTAGATACCCTAGTAATGATTCAGACCAAGTTTGGTTAAAATTGGCTCAGTGCCAGTGGTTTCATCGCTCACCTGGCTTTCAGTTGCCACAATCAAGGTAACATTGTAAGTTATACAGTTGATCTTCGGTTTCTCAAACTTTCGTAGTTCAAACACCTCCAATATCTTGAACTGTTTTTAAAGTCTGATCATGTTTAACTATATTTCTTTGTTGGGCTTTTTTGACAAAAAACGTTCTTGCTAAGGACCATTTTCGACACTAGTTTTGAAGTCAAGATGTCATTTTGTAAATGGCAGTCAACAAACAATTTTCAGCATCGGTTTTGAAGTCGCAACATCAATATCTACTTGGAAATCAAATTTCATTGAAATCAGACAATGTTGAATTTTCCCGCCTTTTTTGGCGGCCATTTTAAAAATGGCGGTCAACGAACAATTTTTAACATCAGTTTTGAAGTTACGACATCAAGACCATTTGGAAACCAAATGTCATTGAAATCGGACAATGTTGAATTTACCGCCTTTTTTTGGCGGTCATTTTGAAAATGGCGGTCAACAAACAATTTTCAACACCGGTTTTGAAGTCGCAACATCAACATCTATTTGAAACCAAATTTCATTGAAATCAGACAATGTTGAAATTTCCCGCCTTTTTTTGGCAGCCATTTTGAAAATGGCGGTCAACATCAGTTTTGTAGTTGCAACATCAATACCTATTTAGAAACCAAATTTCATTGAAATCGGACAATGTTGAATTTTCCTGCCTTTTTGGCGACCATTTAATTTTGAAAATTGCGGTCAACGAACAATTGTTAACATCTGTTTTGAAGTTACGACATCAAGACCATTTGGAAACCAAATGTCATTGAAATCGGACAATGCTGAATTTACCGCCTTTTTTTGGCGGTCATTTTGAAAATGGCGGTCAACAAACAATTTTCAACACCGGTTTTGAAGTCGCATCATCAACATCTATTTGAAACCAAATTTCATTGAAATCAGACAATGTTGAAATTTCACGCCTTTTTTGGCAGCCATTTTGAAAATGGCGGTCAACATCAGTTTTGTAGTTGCAACATCAATACCTATTTAGAAACCAAATTTCATTGAAATCGGACAATGTTGAATTTTCCTGCCTTTTTGGCGACCATTTAATCTTGAAAATTGCGGTCAACGAACAATTGTTAACATCTGTTTTGAAGTTGTAACATCAATACCTATTTGGCAACAAAATTTCATTGAAATCGGACAATGTTGAATTTTCCTGCCTTTTATGGCGGCCATTTTGAAAATGGCGGTCAAGGAACAATTTTCAACATCAGTTTTGAAGTCCCCACAGCATGGCAAACATTTCATCAATTTACAGTTAACCTTCATCTTTTATAGTTTTGAAAACTAGAGGCTCAGACACTGAGCCTGTATCGCTCACCTGACAAAATGCTGAACAGCAGGATTTTTCGATGTTCTGTATGGTGGCCATGTTTTTTAGGTGAATTTCCCATAGGGCCAAAATAAACTTTGTTCTGTGCTGGCGGCCATGTTTTTCATTGGATCAGAACAAAATGAGCAATCTTTGTTAAACACCTTCAGTTCATCATTCCTGTAAAGTTTGGTTGAATTTGCTTCAGCGGTTTCAGAGGAGAAGAAGAAAATGTAAATTTTCCTATAGGGTCCAATGTTAAACCTTAGTTCCGCGCTGGGGGCCATGTTTTTTATCGGATCGGAACGAAAATGAGCAATCCTTGTAAAGGACCTTACATACATCATTCCTGTAAAGTTTGGTTGAATTTGCTTTAGTTGTTTCAGAGGAAAAGATGAAAATGTGAATTTCCCATAGGGCCAATGTTAATTATCTTCCGTGCTGGCGGCCATGTTTTTTATCAGATCAGAACGAAATGAGCAATCATTGTTAAGGACCTTGAGTACATCATTTCTGTAAAGTTGAGATGAATTTGCTTCAGTTAGGGTTTCAGAGCAGACAATGAAAATGTGATATAAAAAAAATTCCCATAGGATCCAATGTAAAACCTTAAATCTGCGCTGGCGGCCATGTTTTTCGTCAGATCGGAATGAAATGAGCAATCTTTGTAAAGAACCTTCCATACATCATTCCTGTAAAGTTTGGTTGAATTTGCTTCAGTGGATTCAGAGGAGAAGATGAATATGTAAAAAGTTTAACGGACGGAGATGGCAATGGGTCAGGTGAGCTAATAAAAAATGAAAAATACGAAAATTTAAAAAAATTGGTGAAAAAAGGGCAATAACTCCTACAAGGGTTTATGGATTTTCTTCAAAATTTCAGGGTGGGTAGATCTTGATATGCTGAACATTTTTGCAATTTAAAGTTGACCTCTATCTGTTATAGTTTTTCAAATAAAAAATAAAATAAATTAAATTTTTGAAAATTTTACAGAAAAAGGGCAATAACTCCAAGACAGGTTTTCAGATTTTCTTCAAAATTGCAGGGCAGGTAGATCTTGCCATGCTGATCATTTTTACCCAATGTCAGATTTTTTATATCGGTAACAGTTTTCGACTTATTTGCAAAATACAGCAATTTACCCCCTATGTTCTATTTTTAGTAACAGCAGCCATTTTGTTTGATCCTCGGACTAATCGAACACAATTTTGAAACTGTATACCCTGGTTATGATTCAGGCAAAGTTTGGTTACAATTCGCCCAGCAGTTTCAGAGGAGAAGATTTTTGAAATTGTTGACGGAAGGACGGACGGACGCAAAGTGATGGCGAAAGCTCACTTGGCGTTTTAGGCCAGGTGAGCTAAAAAAATTTGAAACAGTTTACGACAGATGGATGGCAAGTGATGGCAATAGCTCATGTGGCCTTTTAGGCCAGGTGAGCTAAAAATGCCTTTTTTGCAGGGAACCATGTTCAAGAACTACTGCCAAGATTGGTTCATATTGGCACATTAGTTTCGGAAGAGAAGATCTTTGAATGAAAAGTTTGTCTGACGAATGACGAACAATGGATGCAAACTGATGGCAAAAGATCAGCCTGGCTTTAGCCAGGTAAACTAAAAACTACTTTTTGTAGAGGAACACCCAAGAACATGACCATTTTGGTTGCAATTTGCTCAGCTTTAGAGGAGAATATCTCTAAATGCATTCAATACTGAACTATGAAACCACCTTGGATAAGGTGCAAACCTGAAAAATAATTTTTGTAGGGACCTTGGAGGACTATTGTGGCTAAGTTTGGGTCCAATGTTAAACTATGTTCCCCGCTTGCAGCCATCCTTGATAAAGTGTGAACCCAAAACAATGCTTTTGGAGAATACTACCCAAGGACCATTGTGGCCAACTTTGGTCCCTATTGGCCCAGTAGTTTCAGAGGAAATCTTTGAATCCCCTTTTTTGGAAAATCATGTATTTTTTAATGAATATCCTGATATTTTACTAAGAAATATCAAAAAAAAAAAAAAATTCACGCTTTGCTCAGTGAAATTTCCATTAACTTTTAATTGGAATCCCCCTTTTCAAATTGCCTGGATCCATGCCTGCTGGATGATGAACACCACAAAAGTGATGGCAAACTAGCATTTGCATTATTAGTGGGATTCCTGCTCATAATATAGAAAGCAGTTTCAAAATATTTACAATATGAATCAAAGTCACAACACTGAAAAGATTACCTACAAAATTATGAAGCAACTGAACCTGTAGACATGAAGGCAAACACCAACAAATATCTTTATCAGAATATGATTTTTGATATTGGAAAATATTTTTTGATATAAAAATATGGAATTTCTTCAGGGTTCGATTTAAGCACTCTCCCGTGGCAATTAAAATCTGCACAGGGCTAGTTAAATTTGATGCTGACTTGTCGGCTTGTCTAGTTGAAATTTTGAAATTTTATTTATCTTAAATTTTTAATGTGGAAGGGCATGTTGATTACTGGAAGGGCAAGTAATATTTATCAGAAACTTGTTCGATCGGCAAGTTGACAATTTATTTCTAAATCACCCCCTGTGATATCAGGAATTATTTTCTGATTAAATACAACACAAAAAACATAATAGCTTTAGCTTTATACTGAATATAAAAACGTATAAATAACACAAAAACAACACACTGCATGCACATAAAATACAAGCACAGAGTAAAAACTACATGATTAAGGATCACAGATCTTAAATTTATCATCTACATTGTATATCTTATTTTTTTTATTAAACATTTTAAGCACTTTTAGACCAAAAATTAAATATAAAACCATGCAAACATGTAATTATATCATGGATATTCAGCTGTTAAAAATTAAAAGAATGCCAGAACAAGCAAATAAGGCATAAATAGCAAAGCTGTAATACAACAGTGAAACATAATGGTCATATCAAAGAAACAGCAATGCATTAAATCAAATTTTCCTACAAGCAGCGCCACGGCAATCAGAACCATTTCCAAGACTGAATCAAACTCGAATAAAGGTTATACTGAGCGCAGCACACTGCGACCACAGCATTTCCACCACTGAAATCTGAACAAGTGTAATTTAAAGTTAATGTGGACACAGTAAAGAGCTTGACACAGTAATTAGATGGACATGATAAGAAGCTTGCTTGACACAAAGTAGGCCTAGGGAACATAAAAATTAGCCCTTTTAACCCTTAAAGCCCAGACACGTTAAGTGTTACACAAAATCTGTAAAATGACTTGGAAATGTCCCCAGGAGCACACAGAAAGAAACCCCATCAAAATCTGATAAATAATAAAGATTCTACAGCCTAATATATGAAAACACCAAATTTGTCCCTTTTTTGGAAAAAGCCGAGGCTTCAATAACAAAATCAAACCCCAGCCTTCTTTTTGTGCCAAGGTACATTGTGTTAAAATTTGGTAAGGATTGATTGACTGGAACTAGAGTAAATGACCAAAAACTTCAGTGTCTATACTGATGACATCGACAACAACGACAGCACCAATCCATTATACGACCTCAAAATTTTTGTAGTCGTATAAAAATGTTAGAAACTATCTACCAAGGTACTCTACATTTGAGACATCAGTGAAGATACTGTTGAGATTATGGTTCGGGAGCTCAGTTAATTGGTGACCATATCAAGAGAACTGAAGGATTATTTTGGACTTTCCCTATTAGTCCTGTAGGGTATTAGATGTATTGGAAAGACACAAATGTCACTACCTGGAAAAAATCCAGGAAATATGTCACCAAACTCAAACTTGGACTGTACGTTAAACAGATAAACTTACATACCAAAGATATCACAAACTATTTTAAAAAGAGCTGCTATTTCTTGAAGTTCTAAAATCAAAAGGCCGATAAATCCTTCAAAAGTTACAGAATCAACAAAAAACTCAAACTTGACCTGTTAATCATCAAACCAATTTCAAGTAAATATGCTTTTATTTCTAATCATCTTTGTAGTAATAATTGTATACAGAAATAAACATTTAACATTACATAACAGAGGCAACATAAAAGACAATATAAGAAAACATAACATATAACAAAACAAGAATACAAAACACAACAGTCATAATAATAAGTGACCTGTTTCATTGTTGACAACAACACTCGAACATAACCATTTCTAGATGATATAATACAGAATGTACTTGGGTCACAGGAAGACAAAAATTCATTCATCATGTTCATTTTTTTATTACCACCATCCAAAGTCAATATAAGTATACAAAATAAGTTCCTCAATTAAAACATAGAAAGCAGCCACAGCCTGCTAAGCTCACATCGTTGCACAGCATTGTCACTTTTAAACATTTCAGTAAACAGGAATGGACTATAATCATTCTTTTTAACAGATTCATTCAAACATAAAATGTAGGTCACAGTCAGCATCCAAAGCATGCATTGTTGTTGTCATCCCAAAATGCATCACACATACCAATACAGTTGATGTGGGACATGTCAGTAAGCAGGAGTAGGCATTGAACATTCTACCTAACCAAATCACTCATGCGTAAAATATAGGTCACAGTCAGCATCAGAAGCATGCATTGTTGTTGTGATCCAAAAATGCACCATACATACCAATATGATTAATGAAGGACATGCCATTAAGCTGGAATGGACTTTAACCATTCTACTTAACCAAGTTGTTGATGTGTAAAATGTAGGTTACAGAAAGCATCCGAAGCATGCATTGCAGTTGTCATCCCAAAATGCATCATACATACCAATATGGTTGATGTGGTACATGTCAGTAAGAGGGAATGGACTTTAACCATTCTACCAAACCAAGTCGCTCATTCTTGAAATATAGGTCATAGTCAGCATCTGAAGCATGCATTGTTGTTGTCATCCCAAAATGCACCATACATACCAATATCGTTGATGTGGGACATGTCAGTAAGTGGGAATGAACTTCAATCATTCTACCCAACCAAGTCGTTGATGCATAAAATGTAGGTCAAAGACAGCATCCGAAGAATAAATTGCAGTTGTCATCCCAAAATGCATCATACATACCAATATGGTTGATGTGGGACATGTCAGAAAGCAGGAATGGACTTTAACCATTCTTCCTAACCGGACGCCGACGCTAGGGGTATCACATAAACCCCCTCACTTCGTGAGGTGAGCTAAAAATCAAAAGAAAAAGGACAAGTAAAATTCCATATTTCAGAGTATAGTTTGTTCATGTACATTACTTTGATGGTTTTATTTGTCACTTTTATTTTTTGATTCAAGGAATCATTTTAGTTTTGGATCGAATTGAATACAAATAAAAAGATACATCTGAGATACATCTATTACAAGATTAACCAGAGTAGTCTTAAATGTTGGCTATATTTGTCACTTAGTCTAACATTTACTGATATGGCATTAGGCACTATGCAAATCCTTGTTTAATGAAATTTTACAATTAGTTTTTAATAGAACTGATTACAAAATAACAGATATATCTGAGATAGACTTATTATAAGGTTAACCTGAGTAGTATACAAATAACAGATACATCCAAGATAGACTTACTAAGGCCATAAAAAATCATTTATTGGTTCTCAGACCCTCCATTTTTAACAAATAAAAAGATATAAAAAAAAATCACCTCCCTCCCTCATCAGTTTCAATAAAAAATGGGCTGAGAAACAATTAACATTGTATGGCCTAAATAAATTTAACTTGAGTAATTTATTATATTGGTTATATCTGTCATCAACTTTTTCTGATATGCTGCAGTATCATATAATAAATCCTTTTATTAATTTCATTTAAGTTTTGAATTTTAATATAAATAACCGATACATCCAAGGTAAGACTTACTAAAACATTAACCTGAGTAGTTTATAATGTTAGTTATATGTGTCACTAACTTTTACTGATAATATGAGCGATATGCACTATATAAATCCTTGTTACATTTAGTTTTTAAATAAATGTAAATAAAATAAATGTAAATAACAGATAGACTTAGAACATGTGTAAGATTAACTTAAGTAGTATCTATATATATATACATGAATATTGGTTATACTTGTCACCAACTTTTACTGATATGCTGCAGTATCATATAAGGCCATACTAAAATAATTCCTAGATTCTCATTCACTTTTTTTCAAAATTTGGGGTGGGCGGGCAATTTTATTTTATATCTTTTATCAAAGTTTATGAAAAATGCTGTCATTTTAAATGATATGTACCCAAATTGACCAAAAACCAATATAAATTTTTTTGAGGCAGGTGAAAAAAATCGGGATGAGAGGGATTATAATCTAGAGAATTTTATATTATGGCCTAATAAATCCTTTTTTAATTTCATTTTAGTTTTGAATTGAATAGAATACAAACTAGAGGCTCCCAGGAGCCTGTATCGCTCACCTGGCTTTCAGTTGCCACAATGAAGCTAACATTTGAAGTTATACAGCTGAAGTTAAGTCTCTCAAACTTTGTTACCTCAAACTCCACCAATATCTTAAACTGTATTTAAAGTCTGATCTTGTTTTACTATATTTCTTTGTTGCCCATTTTTGACAAAAATGTACTTACTTATGACCACTTTCAACACCAGTTTTGAAGTTGAGACATAATTTTGCAAATTGCGGTCAACAACAATTTTTAAAACCATATTTTTAAGTTACCACATCAATATTTATTTGGAAACCAAATTTCTTTGAAATAGGAAAATGTTGATTTTTCCCGCCTTTTTGGTGGCCATTTTGAAAATGGCAGTCAACAAACAATTTTCCACATGACTTTTGAAGTTGCTACATCAATATCCACTTGGACACCAAATTTCATTGAAATCAGACAATGTTGAATTTTCCCGCCTTTTAAAATGGCGGTCAGCGAACAATTCTTAACATCAGTTTTGAATTCACAACATCAATATCCACTTGGAAACCAAATTTCATTGAAATTGGACAATATTGAATTTTCCTGCCTTTTTTGGCAGACATTTTGAAATGGCGGTGAACGAACAATTTTTAACATTGGTTTGAATTTGCGACATCAATACCCATTTGGAAACCAAATTCCATTGAAATCGGACAATGTTGAATTTTCCCACCTTTTTGGCGGCCATTTTGAAAATGGCAGTCAACAAACAATTTTCAGCATCTGTTTTGAAGTCGCAACATCAATATCCACTTGGAAACCAAATTTAAACGAAATCGGACAACGTTCAATTTTCCCGCTTTTTGTGGAGCCATTTTGAAAATGGTGGTCAACGAACAATTTTCAGTATCTGTTTTGAAGTCGCAACATCAATATCCACTTGGAAACCAAATTTTATTGAAATCGGACAATGTTGAATTTTCCTGCCTTTTTTGGCAGCCATTTTGAAAATGGTGGTCAATGAACAATTTTATACACCAGTTTACATGTTGCCATAGCATGGCAAACATTTTAATTAATTTACACTAAACCTTCATCTTCTCTAGTTATGGATATAAAAGACGACAAAATATGAAAATTTGAAAATTCCATGAAAAAGGGCAAGAACTCCTACAAAGATTTTTGGATTTTCTTCAAAATTTCAGGGTGGCTAGATATTGAATGCTGAAATTTTTTGCAATTTACACTTGACCTCTATCTGTTACACTTTTTAAAATAACAAAATATATATATTTAGATTTAGAAAATTTTACGGAAATGGCCATTACGCCAACACTAGATTTCGGATTTTCTTTAAAATTGCAGGGCGGGTAGATCTTAACATGCTGATTATTTTCACTCCAAACAGATTTTTGATATCTGTAACGGTTTTCCAGTTATTTGCAAAAAATGCAATTTACCCCTTTGTTCTATTTTTAGTAACAGCAGCCATGTTGCTTGTTTTCGGAATAATCGAACACAATTTTGAAACTGTTTACCCTGGTGATGATTCAGGTCAAGTTTGGTAACAATTGGCACAGTGGCTTCTGAGGAGAAGATTTTTTAAATTGATGACAAAAGTATCAAATTTCTTAAATTTGACCAATAAAGGGCAAAAACTCCTATATGGGTAGTGAGATTTTCTTCAAAATTTCAAGGTGGGTAGATCTTGATATGCTGAACATTTTTGCAATTTAAAGTTGACCTCTATCTGTTATATATAGTTTTTGCGATAAAAAATAAAGAATATCAAAATTTTGAAATTTTTACGGAAAAAGGGCAATAACTCTAAGACGGGTTTTTGGATTTTCTTCAAAATTGCAGGGCAGGTAGATCTTGTCATGCTGATCACTTTTACACCATGTCAGATTTTTGATATATGCAATGGTTTTTGAGTTATTTGCCCAAAACAGCAATTTACCCCTATGTGCTATTTTTAGTAACGGCAGCCATGTTGTTTGGTCCTTGGACTAATCGAACACAAATTTGAATCTAGATACCCTGGTGATGATTCAGGCCAAGTTTGGTCCAAATTGGCCTAGCGGTCTCAGAGGAGAAGATTTTTGAAAAAGTTTATGACGGACAGACGATGACGGACGCCAAGTGATGGCAATAGCTCACATGGCCTTTTAGGCCAGGTGAGCTAATAATGGATATACAGGAGATAAGACTTATTATAAGATTAACCAGAAATAAAATAATTTTGAATCGAATACAAATAACCAATACACTTTAACACATATTTGTCCCACCTAACAAAAATTCCTTTGGAAGAAATATTATTAAAATTGACTTTATATGTCTTCCTTATTGAGCAACTGTTATATAAACTTCTAATCTATTAGGAACAAATACTGTAATATTTGTTCCATTGGAAAAGATACTCAAAGATATTCCATTATAGGTTATCCTTTAGAAAGAGGTTATATAATGGAACTTCTATATACAACAATGTAAACATATATTTGTTACACCTGACAACATTCATTGGAAATTTTTTTTTTTAAAATTGGCATATTTCTTCATTCCCTTTGAGCAAATATTATATGCCATTTATTCTAGCTGTTAGAAACAAATTAATTCAGAGAGAAAAAAATTCTTTAGAATTATGGCCTTATGCAGAGGTTAATACACTGCTTTATTGACATGTAAACCAATATTCACAGAGACCATCAGTCGAAGTGAATATCTGTGTTGCCAGGTCAATAAATAGGTATATTTTGCTGAAGTGAAATATCCAGGTAAATCCTGCAATTTGATTGGTTACCTTGACAGGGGATATGAGACTGTATCCCCTTAGTAGCAAAATCACAATTTTTAAACGCTTTTAAAAGAAAAATTATAGCACTTCTAGCAGAATATAAAAGTTATTCGGGCTTCACAGGGGATATGGGTTCATATTCCCTGTCTGTGCCCTATATCCCGTTTGCCTGATGGCTCAGGGGATATAAAACACAGACAGGGAATATAAACCCGTATCCCCTGTGAAAATTCCCGAATAACATATAGTATTCACCGATACAAAAGACTGTTTTATTATATATTTCAATACATTATGAAGTCATAAAGTGAATATCACTCCAGTAGGTGAAATCATTTATTTATTCATCTCTTTAATATGATTTTGTTACAAATATAGTGTAAAAT
>MJUU01057147.1:92500-109477 GCA_002080025.1 Modiolus philippinarum | reverse complement strand
CGCCGCCGCCGACGACGATGCCGCCGCCAGTATCATACCAATATACGACCTCAAAATTTTTTGCGGTCGTATAAAAAATGGGATATTTCAAAAATAATAAATAAAACAGCCTATCAGAAGAAATATCCCTTGCCCTTGGGCTGCGGTAGCCTACTTGAAAATTATTTTTTTATACTCCTTAGACAGCCCTATAAAAAAGGACCCTGTTTAAGATAGAAAAAATAACACCCTGTGTGAGACTGAAAAAGTAAAAAAAAATATACCCTGCCGAAGACTTATTTCTAAAATCAATATACTTGCCTAATAAACGAAGTTAAGGCCTTAAGGGGGTATATAGGAATCACTGTCTGTCTGTCTGTCCATATTTCTTGTAAGCACAGCTCCTCTTAAACCTTTGGAAGGATTTGATGAAACTTTAAACTAAGGAAGGACACTATATGGAAATGTGCATGAAGGAATATAATTATTGTCTGAAATCAGGAAGGGGGATAAATCCAATTTGACCTTTGAATTTCATGGATTCCATCTTCATACCTCATCATCACAACTCCTCTTAAACCTCTTGAAGGATTCTGATAAAACTTTACATAAAGGAGGGTACACTATATGGAGGTGTGCATGGAGAAATATAATTATTGTCCTATACCAGGAAGGGGAGATGATTTGACTTTGATTTTTCATGGATTCCATCTTCACAGATTAGCATGCAAGTGCAATTCCTTCAACATCACATAAAGGACTTTGGTAAAACTTTACACAAAGGAAGGACACTACCCAGAGATGTGTATGATAACAAGAGTTGTCAGAAGACAACATAGCTCGCCGGGGATTAGAGTAACCGCAATGCACAATAATTTGAAAGTTATACATTTTCATAACTGTAATGTGATTAATACTTTAAATTGCAATATAAGAAAGCCACATGTCAAACAGGACCAAGAATAACTTCTATACACCGGGTACAAGTCTTTTTTTTTCAAAAATTGAGCTCAGTGCAATGTCAAGGTCAAAATGGCTACAACTATGGTACTTCCAGAAAGCTACAATGTATCACCACAGGGAAGTCACAAACAAAATATTAACACCCTTTCACTAAACAACTAGCTTCTAGAAGCAAGGTTACAGTTTTAAAAAAAATTGCCCTAAGGGCAAGGTCAAGGTCAAAATGTCTACAAATATGGTACCACAAGAAAGCTCTCATCACAAGGAAGCCATATACTTAATATCAACATCCCATATATTGAGGTCTCCATTTCACAAGCAAGGTTAAAGTTTTTGCTGACAACGCCGACGCCGGGGGTATGACAATAGCTCTCCGGACATTCGTCCCGCTAGCTAAAAATTATGAAGGAATATAATCACTGTCCAAAATCAGGAAGGGGAGATAATCTGACTTTTTATTGATTCCTTCTGCAATGATTTTTTTCGACATGGACAATTTCCAAAGAAATATTTTGCAAAACAAATCTGAAGAGAGAAACACTTTTTTCAATTGTTATGATCCTCTTAAAATTGATGTTTTCAAAGTGTTGTAACAAAATTTCTTAACATGTTTTATGCTTATGATTTTTGTATAAAATGTCAGAGGCCAAAAATGGGTTAATTAAATTTTTGTCTGGTTTTAGACTCTTGTGACTTTGCTCTTTTACTGTGTCCACACCTGCATTGTGTCCAGACAAACATAAATTCACTTACCATATTGAATCAGGGTTCAATGAGCAGGGGTATATCTGGCTGCCATTCGTTGAGAGCTCTTGTTTCCTTAGTACATATAGTAAATGTACTGAAAACAAACTTCCTGGATGGCCATGTGGAAATAATTACCCTGTGCAAGACAGCAGAAGTGAAAAAAGATACCCTGTTTCATACAAACTGATAGCATGATACCCTGTTTCATACAAACTGATAGCATTTCCTATAATGACCAATTCATGGGGCACACTGCCACACTCAATGTGAGTAACGTGACAAGAATGAGGATTAAATAAATGTCAAACATCATCAATACTAAGATGACATCATGTACAAATGCATAATAGAGACTTGAGCAAATACAAAATTGATGACAGATTGGCAAGTTGACCACTCTCCTATTTTCATTTCTTAATTTGTGCCCTTAAATAACCCATTTGAGATTTTTTTTCTCCTTTTTTGTTGAAAATTAAGATTGCTTGTTAAAAATATGTGATAAATAGCTGGATTATAACATGTCATTTTCCATATCGTCCCAGATATTATTTATTTCTGAAAATATTATTGTTATATCAGTTAATATATTGTGTTCATTGTTAATAAAGATGCCATCTATTTTTTTTTTATTATGAATCACACATGTACATTAAATATGTGATAAAAGGATGCCCTTTTCCATATCCGCCCTGGAGTCATCAATTTGACTCATACTGGCCCTCGGATAATGTCTCAGGACCTGAATTAACAGTCTCAGGATGATACCTGGGCCAATAGGGAAAAGGGCACCTGTTGTAATAACAGACATTTAAACACAAAGATTAGAAACTTGTTAACTAATCAGTTATGAAATAAAGAACAACAAGCGGCTACAAATGGGTACACTATTTTTGCAATGCACTCCTCCTACAATTTTTATAGTAGAAAAACAAAAAATAGTTCAATAGACTCCAAAATGATTCCCATATCGCTAATCAGAATTATGATTTTTTTTTTTTATTTCTCAAAAAATAACTTTTTTCATATCAAGTTAAAGTCTACATATTGAATTCAAATTATCTAATAAATTTAAGAAACTGTGTTATATTGGGTTTTTATATAGTGTAGAATGTCAATTACACTACATTTTTCAGATCAAAAGCAGATTTTCAAAAAAATATATGATGTAAAAGATGAAACCTTGCCATTTTCGCTAATTGAAAAATTAATTTTGATTTCTTAATTCACTTTTGAGTTAACAGTTTTAAAAGTGAGAGTCACGATAAATCATATAATTATAGCGAGTTGACAATCTCTGTAATTAAATTCTCTGTTATCATGGTTATCAGCGTGTCTTTTCATCCAAATACACCAAAATATACCCAAATGCACCCAAATACACCAAATTATACCCAAATGAACTGTAATATAGACAAAAATAGATGAAATCATCTAAAATTATACTTTTTAAACAGTTTTTAAAAACTGAAATTATGTATTTTTATAGTATTTGCATTGGAAATGTCAATTTAACATGTTTAAACTACAATATTATATGACCTTTAAGGCCACGAAAAATATAATCAAATACACTATTTTATCATGTTTATGCTTTAAAACATATTTTTCATGCTGAAATATAAAAATATCATTTGTTTGTAATATTTTATCAATTTTTTCAATCAAATTGTGATTTTTTTTATACATTGTACAAAGTTGAAGAATACACACTAACTCCCATTTAACATTCAGTCACCTGAAGTCTTGGCACCAAATTACTTTGACAAAATTATGAAATATTTACTCAAATTATTGTAAAATGAATCACAATTTTATGAAAAAATCACCTTTAAAATCAAAATGTACCTTAGAAAATCGTAATAACAGCTTGTTTAAAGTGTATACATTTACTAGTGTATTTGGTTGCAATTGCTCTAGCAGTCATATATAGGTCTTTAGTGCTTACATGCCCATTTGAACTCCACGTAAGTCAACCTGTGTTAATGTTAGGGAACTGGGGAATTCAATGCTCACATAAAATGCAAGGTGCATATCTGTTCCTCTTCACATTGTATATAACTTGTTTATATAATTTGACAGTTCTCCTGGCAGAGGAGGAAGTTACTTGAACAGAACAGAATATCATAGCTTTTTTCACATTGATAATGCCAAAATTATTATTTAATCAATAAAATGTTAAAAAACTATTATTAAAATACACAGATTACAAAATTTTTACCATTAATTGCCTATTATATAATGCATTTTGGTGTGTTTGTGTGTATTTGGGTCTTTTGGGGTAAAAAGTCACTCCCCTCTTTTATCTATAATTTTGAAGCCTATATAGTTCCCCCTCCCTGACCCTGTTATCTGATATTCTCTGCATCACGATCCATGTGGCAATACCTTATATGCTCTTGCTGTTGCCAGATGCATAACAGTATCGTCACTAACAGGCCATTTCGGCCTTTTAATCTTCAGTTTCTCAATTCCACCAAGTTTTGATGCTTGTTCGTGAATCAGTTCCCCAGAGTGACAAAACTCCCAGTCTCCACTTCTATAACCCATGGCATCCCCTACTCCGCTCAAAACCATTGCAGCATTATATCTTTCTTTTAACGTTGCCATTTTAGAGTACTCGGTTTCTAAATTTATTGATTTGTCATTTTGTGCGTGTTTTTTATATGCAGTTATCTCCCATGTAGCTGGTAAAACTAAAGACCGATGCACAACATATGTCCGTCAGCGCCTTATATTACATGATGGATTGAAAGGCGTTGGAGATTTCGGGTCACGCATAGACAGTTAATTATTTTATATGTCTCTGGATCACGGTACCAAAATTTTATTATCATGGTCAATTTAAGCAAGGATGTATATTTAGAAGGATAAGCATCTCTAAATATACGTCCTTAAGCAATGTGGAATGATTAAACTGCAGGGACAATATCTTTTCCCAGCCGGTGACCTAAAGTTTTTGTCACGGGTGCGCATCTTTTTACCACTGAACACCTTAAATTAACACCGATCACTTAAAAACGTCCACTGAGACTTTTTTATGTACCAAGAAATATATCCAAGTTTGATTTCAATTTTGAGTTACGCAAAGGTGATACAATGGCCAAGTGTGAATTCATGAAAAAGAATCCACGAGCAGGAAGCGAGTGGATTCTGTGTTTATCATGAATTCACACTTGGCCATTGTTTCTCTTACTTAAACCATTGTTGAATCGTTTATGTAATCAAGAGATCAAGGGGATTATCGCCTATCTAATTACTGTATTGTTATGTTCGTAATATAACGTCTTTATGAACACACTCTCAGTATCAAAGAAGAAGGGTACAGGTCAACTCGTAGCTTTTCCAACTCGTACCCTACAAACTCGTACATTTTCCAAATTTTATAGCTACATACAATTTTTTTCATATGTTTTTTTTTATTGTGCATCTTTTGATGGTTAACAATTGCCGACAAAGGCTACAATTATAGACTTTATTTAGCCGGTCAATATTAAGCAGTTATGTTTTCCTACCCTTTTTAAGACTAATTATTTCTTGTTGTCTTGGGAACGTTTTGATACTAAAACAAAAGCGGATATATTTCTATGAAACCGTATGAATATATAAATACATATTTGAAAAGTGGTTTCAAAGTCGACATAAATGGCTTCAAATAATATAAGAAATACTGACAGAATATAAGTTCCACCATAATATTTGTTCCAAAGGACAAAATATCACATAAGATTTGTTCCACTGGAACAAATATTATAATATTTGTTCCTAAAGGAATTCTCTTATCCGGGCATCCGGACACTTTACCTGTGGAGGCGGCGAAAAAGTCCACATTTCACGATATATCTAAGTAACTTTAATCTTGATTTATTCATTCATTTTTCAAGATATTTAAATAAAACCCGGAATATGCATTTGGAACATCAATATAAACATCATATCTAAATTTCAAGATCATGGTTATTATCGCCTTTATTGGGGGTGTCGAAGACTGAAATAGACTGATCTGATCGGTCAGTTCAGGTTTGTGATGTCACGCCGGATAAGAAAATAAATTTCATGTAATATTTGTTCCCAAAGAAAAAAAAATATTATGCATATATTTACAATATTTGTTCCATTGGAACTTTTGTCGGGTTTTACACTTAGCAACGCATGTTTCCTGTGCAAGAAAATTGATGGGTTCATGGTTTTCAAAATATCAAACTTAAGCAAAACCTATGTATAAACAAGAATATTCGTGGTTCGTCCATGTGTATTTGTCTATTCCAAAGAAAGTGCAGAAGCCGTAGATATGATAGTCAAAAAATACAACCTAAAGCTGAATGGACTTTAAAATATAAGTCAATAAATAAAGAAAAAATCAGTCCAAATTATGAAACCCTTCCCTTTTTGCAGTAAAAGTACCACCAAATTACTTGTTTTTTTCCCGTTAACAATGTATTCATAATTTTAGATAGGGTACGAGTTGGAAAGGTTCGAGTTGATATAGTCCTTGTAACAATTCGATTTTTAACGATATCTAATATTCAGATAGACTTCAATTGTTGTTTATGCATGTTTCAAAGTGATTCCAAAGGACATTAAATTTGATAAAAAAATTGTCCGGGAATAGTGTTGAAAATGTAAACTTAATCAAAAAGAAGAACGATGAAGTGAGAAAATGTGAGTTGTGTCTGTATAATCAAATACTTTCTACCAAAACATACCTTTTCAACCTCAGGGTAATAGGGGATGACCATTTGTTTTTCAGATTTTATTTATTTATTTTCATGAAAATCCGGAACAAATACTTTATTTTCACCAAATGTCATTTCAAATAAGTGTTTGCATTTGCAACAATAAATTATTCTTCAAATCAAAATTGAATTATTCATGTTCATGACAAGTAAGATTAAAATATTTATTTTCACTGGGACCAAGATTGAATTATTTATTTACAAACTTGCCCAAGCTCCCCCTTAAAAACAAGTAGTTGCCCCTTATAGATACCCGAGGAAGTGGAAAGGGAAGGTTTTTCATTCGGCAATCGAGTCATTCTTATATTTACCCCCCGTGTAAGCGTACTTTCTTTCCGGTGTGCAGAATTTCCGGATATATAAACAACCTATTGTATTTCTACCTTGGTGTTTATTCCGTCAAGGTCAGTACTTTATTATACCCCACTGCTTTAGCGGGCGGTATATAGTGATCATGGTGTCCTTCCATCCGTCCGTTCGTCCGTTCGTCCTTCCGCCATAGGGTACCTACTTTATAGCGACAACTCCTCCTAGTTGACGTGATGAAATTCATTGAAACTTTCAAAGTTGTCATTGTGATTGGTAAACTGATATTCTACACTAGTGCATTTTTTCCAAAAGGAAGTAATACGCTGACGGAATAAATACCCTGTTACACCCGCTCCCCAGTTTGATTAAAAAAAGAAAAAAATATCAACAACAAATCAAAAAATAAAAAACAAAAAACAGCAATTCATATCAAATTGTTAAATAGCTGGTGCACAATGGCAATATGCACGGAACATTCTATGAAAGTTTCATTGAATTTCACCAAGGGGTGAAGGAGGGGTTGTCGCAAAAAAGTGTCTTATAGTGGACAGAGAAAAATCAAATCAAATTTGTAAATAGCTGGTGCACAATGGCAATATGCACTGAACATTCTGTGAAAGTTTCATCGAATTTCACAAAGAGGTCTGTTAGGAATTGTCGCCACAAAGTGTGTACCCCTTTGGCGGACATTAAATAAAAATCAACCAACAAAAATTAAGTCAAATCAAAATTTTTAATAGCTGGTATTACTCGAATTTATGGAACAGGTTGGGCATGTCTTTCCTGGGACGGGACTTTCCATAGACTTGGCAATGTGAGTACTGTTACAAAGTCGTCCCGCCCAACCAGATCAATAAATAGGGAATAATACATGGCAAAATCCGTATCACATGCGGTATCATCCCGAGGGCCTTTGGCCCGATGGATGATATTGGTCGAGGGATGATACGGCATGTGATACGGATTTTGCCATGTATTATACAGTTTATCATATATTTAAACAGAAGACTACTTAATCCAAAAAATACTGTCAAAAATTGGCAAGAGAAAATGCATGTATGAAGAAAATTTCAAAAAGGACGGAAAGGACTGGAGTTGGTTGGAATAAAATCTACCATGTAAAGGAAAAGGTTTGCTTGATTTTTTAACTAAACCTCACAAAAAATCATCCCCAAACAAATTTTCGTTACTCCCCGCAAATTTTTTTACCCCCTCAAAAAATTTTTTTTTACCCCCCCCCAAAAAATTTTTTTGACCCCAAAATTTTTTTAACCCTCAATTTTTTTTATTTTATTTAAAAAAAGTCAAATTGAAAAAAAAACAATTTTTGAAAAAGGGTATGATACAGGGCTAACCATGCGATAAAGGGTGTTTGATAAAGGGTAAGCCATGCGATAAAGGGTATGACGTCATAGTGTGAATACGGAATGAACTTCATGCACTGTATCACATATTCAAAACGTCTGTATTTATTACTAAACATATGATAAAATAGAGTAATACGAAATGGCAATATGTACTGAACATGCTGTGTAGGTTTCATTAAATTTCACTAAGTGGTGTAGGAGAAGTTGTCGCCACAAAGTGTGTAGCCCTATGGCGGACAGTAAAGAAATCACCCCACCCCAAAAAAAGAAAGAGTCAAATCATATTTAAATATCTGGTGCACAATGGCAATATGCACTGAACATTCTGTGAAAGTTTCATTTAATTTCACCAAGTAGTCTCGGAGGAGTTGTCGCCACAGTGTGTATGGCGGACGGAATAAAGAACGGACACCATGACCACTATTTACCGCCCCACTAAAGTAGGGGTATAAAAAAAGAAATATAATGTTGAATTATACGCATCATAGAATATAAATTTTAAATGCCTGTATTCAATGAGTTGTACTTATCGACACGTCTCTTTTATTACTTATTGACAAAAGTTCCATCAACCTATCCATTATCGGCCAAGTAAAATCGACGAGATCATTATTTATGTCAAAGAAATATATGCGATTGTTGAATTATTACTGTAGTAAACATTATTAATTTTACTACAATAATAATTTCTTTATCGGGATCGCATCTATTGTTTAGACTAAAATAATGATCTCATCGATTCGCACTCGGCCTTCTATATATTTCGATACTGAAGAGCAGGCCTTTGTGACCGTATAAGAGCCTAAATTTCCAACCCTTCCATTCTCCAATTTCGTTGCCCGGTTGCCCCTCCCGACAATATCAGGACGAGAACAAGTTATAATCAATTCAAACATTATTCTAAAAGAAAATAGAAAGATTTAAGGTGGGAGGGACAACCGGACAACGATTTTTGACTGCCACTGGAAAATGGGCCTACTCTTCAGTATCGAAATATATAGAATTGATCTTTTTTTCTGCACAGAGCGTGACCCTTTCTACCCCGTCGCCAGCGACAAGGTATTCCCTTATCAACCACGGGGGATGCCCCCGGAGCAGCTCTGTACACAGGAAGCCTCTGATCCCCTGGCTCAAGTGCCGTGTCATGTATACGAGGTTACAAATGTATTAAATATCATTTCAATCTACAAAGAATCCGGAATTGGAAAAAAGATATGTCGAGCGCTCGACATAATAAGTCTAGCACGCGACATAATAAGTCGAGCGCTCGACATGATAAATCGAGAGCTCGAGATAATAAGTTGAGCGCTCGACTTAATAAGTCGAGAGCTCGACATAATAAGTCGAGCGCTCGAGATAATAAGTCGAGCTCTCGACATAATAAGTCGAGCGCTCGACATAATATGTCGAGACCTCGAGATAATAAGTCGAGCGCTCGAGATAATAAGTCGAGCGCTCGACATAATATTATAAAAAAAAGAAGATTTTGTTTGTTTTAAACTTGGGTTCAATATTGTCAAAAGATACAGGTGAGTGCATTGAATAAATTTGTTTATAACCACACACACACACACACACACACATATATATATATATATATATGGTTTTGGTGAGTTCGCCTTATCAGCCTCTGCTGCCGTACACAATAGGATAAACAAGGATATATGTAAAGCTCTAAACTAGGGGAGGCCAATTCACCTCAAGCACAAAGTATACAGTCACTAAAAGTACAGGTACTCACAGTGGGGAGTATAGGTGAGTTCGTCTTATCAGTCCCTACTGTTTGTTACAAACCAAGACAAAATCTGTAACAAGTGCATCAGAAGGGAATGAGGTTCCGCGCAGCAATTACAGTAATCTCATGCCCCATCAGGAACATAAGTACAAGAACTGAATTATATAAAGAAGAGGTTATGATAAAAGCAGCACGTGCAAGTGAACACTACCATTTCACATATGAAGACAGCTCATATCCATATAAATGTAGATCACCAATGTCATATCTTCTATTCCGATACTGCTATCAAATGCCAATGATATAAACCCAAACCCAGGACCAACACATAATGACAGCACCATATACCCATGTGGAACATGCGACTAACCAGTCACCTGGTAGACAGAGCCATTGGATGTGAAACTTGTGATCAGTGGTTCCATATCCACTGTCAAGATATTCAAAACATGCAGTTACCTTGAAGATGATAAGAACATTTTAGTACGATGGGACTGCATAATATGTGACAATCCAAACCACATGCACTCTTTATGCTACGGTTTTTAAATGCTGTACCAGTCAACAACAGCTTCAATTTACTATCAGAAGACCAACTTGAAATAACTGGTATATCTCAACAAGAGAATGTGAGACCAAAACACACTTCTACACCAAAGAGGGGCAAAAATAAAGAAGACCATAACATATTTATACCTACGAGAATTATAAATATAAATTGCCGATCAGTGAGAAACAAGCAACACCAAGTACAAAACATGATTGACAGCACTAAGCCAGGTGTAATCTAATGACGGATACTTGGTTAGATTATACCATAACCAATGGATAAATATTACCACCAGAGTACAATATTTACAGAAAGGACGGGAGGAGGGGTACTCTACACAAGCTGCGAAATCATCTTGACAAAGATACAACAGAAAGGAACAAAAGATCTATATATATATGCTCATATTATAATCCCAACAGTAAAAAAAAAGACAGCCTAAAAGAATTTAAAGAATCAGTACACCGCTCATCGTTAAACAACGCCTGTCTGTTGATTGGAGGGGACTTCAACCTACCAAGACAAAAACACTACGCCAAGGAACAGCACACACAGAGCAACATTACTAAGTGAGAGATAGATGATAATGAACTAACGCAGATGGTACAAGAGCCAACAAGAAACAACAACACACTAGACCTAATAATTACGAACTGTCCAAGCAAAATGATGAGAAAAGATGTGATACCAGGCATCTCAGATCATGATGCTGTATATGCAGAGATGAACACGAGCCTAATAAAAAAAAACAAACAGATACAACGACGAATCCAGCTGTATAAAAAGGCAAAATGGGACAGTCCAAAAGAAGATATAAAGATACTTCATGAAAAAATAATACAAGAAAGCAGATACCAGAATACCAATTTAAACAGACTTTTGGAAAAAGTCCAAAGAAAACAGTGTGAACCAACACGTACCAACCAAAGTAAGTAAGAACAAAGACAAGAACCCCTGGATAACGCATGAAATAAAACAACTAATAAAACACAGGGACAGAGCATATAGAAAGAAAAAGAAATAACTAATGTCAACAGATTTAAGAAGCTCAGACAAGTGGTCCAGAGAAAACTACGACAGTCATACTTGAAGTGCATCGAAGGAGTAGTTACACCAGAAACTAGCGAGGACATGACACCATCAACATCCAAAAAGTTTCTGGATTTACATTAAGCACAAAAAGAACGACAAAACCGGAGTGGCACCACTGAGAAGAAAATGGGAAACTAGAAACAAATCCAATTAACAACGAAAACATGCTGAAAGACCAGTTTAAATCTGTTTTTTTTTCAGCACCAGAAACAATAAACAAAAGATACTTCAAACAAAAAAAGACTTCTGACAGACCCATCAGAAAGATATCCAGATAGCGACAAAATTGTCATCACTTGTCAAAGTGTACACAAACAACTCAAGAACCTTAATCCACATAAGGCAGCTAGACCAGACAATATTAAAAAGATTTTTTTAGAAAAAGTTATAAATTCTCAAGAGAGAGCTAAAAAATCCAATTCAAGTTTTGATGTCATAGCATCTAATGACAACAGTAATAATGAAAAAGTAAACCTAAAATTTTGTAAATCAATTTTAGGTTTAAGTAAACAAATCTGTAAATATGTCCGCACGAGCTGAACTTGGTCAGTATCCAATGGATATGTATATAAAATTACAAACATTAAAGTATGAAAAAGAAAGGAAATGGGGTAAATGTCAAGGAGACAACATCCCATATCCAGGTTAATAAAACGACCCAAAACAAAGCGTACGGTCTTCAACACAGTGAGGAACCCCAAATATCAAGAAACTAAAATTTCATAAGAAGACACGGACAAACCAGTCACCAACATATTCCTGACTTGGGACAGGCGCAAAAATTGCGGTGGGGTTAAACTCGTTTTCTTGGATCCAAACCCTCCCCCTATGTGTGGTGAATGGCTAAAAAANAATCAAACTAGAAAAAAGTCCAACTTATCAAGACGGGTATCTTACAATGAATTACATAAAGCATGAAAACAATACACACAGGTACTGTCCGGACAAATGCTCGCAGTTACTGACAGCTAGCTAAGGACATAATTTCCGTTGACTAAGATATCAAGCCTTCTTACATATGAAACTTCAATTGAAATACTTCTAAATAGATTTGGTATAACAACATCATCAATTATGAAAGAAGAACATGATATTGTGCAATGCCAAATACTGCCAATATGAAAATTGTTTAAATTTAGTTATGGTGTAAAGCATTAGGAGATGATCAATGTTTATGCCAACAAAAACCAAAAGTAAAGACTTAACAACAATGCTGTATTTATACAATGCTGTATTTATATCCTTTATGAATTAGTTTGTTCAACGGGTTAATAAGTTTGGAAGGACAATTTTTGAATTTATGCGCTTTGTAAATGATATTGCCATAGAAGTTTGGATGTGAAATGCCCTGATTTATAAGAGCCCTGCATGTAGAACCAAATTTTCTTAATAAGTCAATGTATCTGTAATAAATTTAGAGAATGTTTTTATCAATTTATGATATCTAAATCCTTGGTGCAGACGTTTTTCAGTGAGACAAAAATTTCGGTCGTTGAAGTCGGAAACATCACTACATACTCGTGCATATCGAACAAGTTGTGAAATGTAGACCCCGTAAGAAGGGGCTTACGGAACATCGCCGTCGAGATGGGGAAAATTGACTATAGGGAAGGAGAAATGGCAAGTATATGGCAAGAATTTCTTCTGCTGATGTTAATCCTCTATTATATGATGCATATAGCCTCTCAAGACAACTACATCAAAAGGGGTCATATTCATGGTTTACTTTTGCCAAATATATTGATTGATCTCACATATATAGAAAATAAAAATTTTTTATACAGAGAAACCTAAATTTACAAAGTATGTGAAAGAACTACTTGGAGAAGGCTATTAGACATTATTTTTAAAAAAATCAAATTCTCTCACAGAAAGTAATAAATTGTTTCTTTATAGTAAATTTAAGAAAAAAATATGAAATTGAACCATATTTGGAAAATAGGAAAAAAAATTGAAAATAGAAAATATCTAACAAAATTAAGAGTTAGCGATCATATTTTAGAAATTGAAAGGGGAAGGTACAAAAATATTAAACGAGAAAACGGAAAATGTAAGAACTGCAATGAAGAACATTTCTTATTTTCATGTAATAATAATACAAAAATAAGAGAAAACTATTTACAGGAAATAAAACGTTTAATACCAAATATTGAAAGTAAACCAGATAAACTATATGTATGTTTAAATTATCCACAAATCGTGCAGTATACTGCTTCATTCGTTACAAGGTCTTTTGCGCTGAGGAGAGTGGATTCAACAACTACTTGATTTTTGATTTTGTTATCTTTGTTTTGTTTTATTATGGTTTTGTTATTATTCATAGGAAAAAGAAGGGAAACGGGGAATGTGTCAAAGAGACAACGACCCAAAGGGGAGTAATAACAACTCAAAGCCACCATAAGATCTTCAATGAACGGTGAGGAAACCCCACACCCAACGGCAGGTCGGAGTTGGCCCCTAAATAAAGAGTAATTAAGTTCAGCGAAATAAACATCATCCTAGACTCCCATAGACATAAAGTGAACTAACTAGAAAACAGACAAGACACACAATGGCTTAATAAATTTCCTGACTTAGGACAGGCGCAAACCTTCTGCGGCGGGGTTAAACTGGTTTTATTGGGCCCAAACCCATGTATGCCTTCAAACCTAATGTATATGGGCATAAATGTGCATTTGAATAAATTAAACCAATAGCTAACGAAATTGTACTAATACTTACTATCATCTTCAACATTTCCATGGAAACAGGGCAAATACCAGATGACTGGCGAACTGCAAACATTTCACCAGTTTTCAACAAAGGCCAAAAATATGTTCCAGCAAACTACAGGCCAATATCACTCGCATGCATATGTTGTAAGGTCCTAGAAAATATTGTAACAAGTTACATCATGAGGCAGAACAGAACAGAACAGAATTTTATTTGGTTAAATCCATGCAGAAGCAAAAAACATATCCTCGTCTATCCGGTTTTCGACCTTCGTAGCAAATATATTATCCTACAGGACAAAAAAAATACACTGAAATTCTATCCATAGGATACCTCTATGGACAAGACAAAAACTTGTGGTTAGTTTTTATTTCTACAGAAAAATGCCACATGTTCTTCGGAATGTGTCATTACACCAAATTTATATATAATTTATTTTCTGTAAAACATTTCATACAATTGGCAAACTCTATTGAGAAAAAATTAAAATAGAAAATATGAAAACCAAACGTAGCGGTTCATATTTTATTCATTGAATAAACATTTTAGCATAATAAATTGACAATAAGATTGACAATAGGCTTTTGAAAAGTAAAATTTTAACGGGAGATAGTAAGATATACACCTTTAGGAAACCAAACTAAAAAAGAAATCTTTGGGATTATGTTGTTTATATGGATATAATTCTTGTTAAATTTTATCCGTTGAGAAAGAATTTTTGTAAAATTTTATCCTCTAGAACATTTTCTGATAGGATAATCAAGTACTTATAGGTTAAGTTAAAATATTTTGCCATCAGTTAACTTGTAATATAACCTGTTTTCAATAATCATAAAACTTTCAGATATTTTCAGTATAGCTTTTTTTATTTAACTCAAACTTTCTGTGAATTTTTGGTATTTAGGTACTTGATCACCAGTTATACTTTTTTCCGGTTTTTTTTTTAAATTGTGTCGGGAAATGGATTCTTATCATAAAGTATCCATATAAACATTTAAAGGAACAAGATTTAATGGGGATAAGATCTTCACATGAAATTTTATCCTAGAGGATATAGTTGATAGAGACAGGTGAAGATTTTTTATCCTACGGGATACTTTTTCAGGTATACTTTATCTTATAGAATATTTTTTTTCATATGATATTTTATCCTAACATAAGTAAGATGGATATTATTTCTACAGAAATAATGTCCATAAGCTACTGAAATAATATCCCACGGGATACTTTTTTGGCACAATTTTATCCTGTAGAACATTATTTATTGGGGATATTATTTATGATTACAGAAGCCCGGGATTCCTACATCGAAACCAATACATATGCTCTAAATCAATAAAAAAAAACCAGGCATATAAAATTTACATAGTCCATAAATAGTAAGACCACTTATGGACTATGTAACAACAGTATGGGACCCTCACCAACAGAACCATAAAGGCAAAATAGAAAAGTGCAAAGAAGAACAGCACGATATGTTACAGGAAAATATAGAAATAGATCAAGTGTATGCGAAATGATAGAGGAACTGGCGTAGAAACAAGAAGAGGGGAAGCAAGACTTATTATGTTTTATAAAATCATCAACGATCTGATAGCCATATATATAGACAAATAAAAAAAAATATATATATATATAGACAAATCAAAATATCTGCAAAAACCATCAAGGAGCACCAGACTCTAGAGTGCCCATGGATACCAAATTCAACATGCCACAAAAGATTGAAGGAAATGGTCGTATTTCATCAACACTGTGAAGGTTTGGAACAAATTACCACCAGACATAGCCGGAGCAGAGTCAAATTAGGCTTTCAAAGCTCAAGTGACACGTATCACGAACTACCTAGAGCTCTGAAACCAGCAACTTGTTTTTATCCAGTTTTTGGATCTCCTGTAGTTGGCGATCACAATTCTGGAATACCAGAATTGTTAACAATTCTGGAACAAAAATTTATTCCAGAATTGTTAAATTTTTAATTTTTTTCCAACAATTCTGGAACATTGTGATATTCCAGAATTGTTACAAGACTGAATCTGAATATTAATAATCCCTATTATCTAGACATTTTTATGAGAGATAGATAGGACAATGTAGGGTTGAAACTTGTATTTCTATTACATTTCGCAGAAATTACAGATAAAACATTGGTTATTTAACAACTATATTCTTTTTGAAATATGTTGGTCGCCCTGAAAATGGCCTTTTGTTAAAAATATCTTCCTCTGAATCACATAAAGACAAATGATAGACAGTAACACTAATCAACGTGAGCTTCATTTCGTCCATAGTCTTGGTTTTCAACTACCCGCCTTGTTGTTTAAGGTAGTTGTATGTGTCTTGGTGTTCACTAAGCTGTTTCTGAAGTGATTTTCTGTCCAACTGCATTATGAACTTGAGCGATTGCTGCATGGAAAGTGACGTTGTTGATGTGGGGTCATCTGATAAAGTATCATTGTTGTCATTGTCACTCCGTTCAGTGACTAGTCGTTTGCGGTATTGGTGCTCAGATTCAGTTGATAATCTTTGATGTTTTACCGCATGGCCTGAATATACATCGGCAGCATATTTGACAGCCCTTGCCGAGTCATATTTTGTCGCAAGCGATGGCTTTGGTTTTTGTTGTAGTTTTAATGGTTTGTGTCTTGAGATCTGCCAAGTACTGTGTTGCCCTTGCAGGTGGATTTATAATTATATGACAATAATATTAACCCTGCCTAATACAGGCATGGCAGTTGGAAAAGGATGGAACAGTGCTGTTACTTGTTGCAGGATTCGATTTGAGATGAA
>MJUU01057147.1:68003-78119 GCA_002080025.1 Modiolus philippinarum | reverse complement strand
AACATGTTCTAATGTCTTCTTGACTTAAAATAATATATTTGGTCTTTATTTTGTTTACAGCAAGGTCATTTGTTTCAAGACTATATTGAGCCAACAGATTTGCTTCTCTTGATAAGTTCTTATTCATATTGCTTATTGCTATGTTATAAACAGTATTCATTTCAAACTGAACAAGTGTATCTAATAATGGAATTGATACAACTACAATCAATTTTTCCTCATTTATTAATGTTGTGCAAGTTAATGTTTTATAAAGATGCCAGAGTTCACTCTTAGGTTCGAAAGGAAGTTTAAATTGATTTGTCAATTTTGACTGCACATCCAATAACAAATTTCTAAGATCTGTTGGCCTAATAACTGCAGGCGACAAATGTCCCAAAGATAGCATATTAAGTTGAAGCTTGAGGTGCTGCAAATAATCTCTTGCTATGCCAATTAATTCGTGTAAGTCACTAAAAGAGCGGTCAAATTTAGCATACAATCTTACAAAGTTATCAAGATCTTGAACATCTTGAGAAAGTTCCAAACTAAAATTCTTTATTTCATTTAAATTATCAATGAGTTGATTTATACTTTTCCTATTTTCCCTTATTTGCCCCTGAGAAAGTTTCATGACTGAAAGACTTTCTGAAAGTACATGGGTTACCTGCCAAAGTAACTATATTTTGTCTTATCGACTCTACATCCGCTTCACTTAATGTACCAAAAAGAAATGACAATGCTTTACCGACAATAGAAATTAAAGACCGTTTATTTCTATCATTCGGATTCGACACATGAAGAGATTTAATGTCTTCTAATTCGTTTAACAGAAAAGTTTGGGTTTGATTTAAATTGTCTAATTCATGTTTTAATATGCTAATTGTATTTTCATATCTCAGATATCTTCCAGGATCTTTTCGTTCTTGTTGCCAATACAGGAGAAGTTCCTTGGAAACACTTGTAGCTGTTTCTGTTAGATGATCATGTAAATTGACAATCAAGGTTTGATAAGGAGTTAGATCGATTTCAAACGCTACTAACCATCTTGAACGGGTAGTGGTGATATCGTTTATTTTTTTGAAAACAACATTCTCCCTTATAAAAGATGTTCCTAAAGAGGAACTCGCCAAGAGAAACAAAAGAAATATTTTACCTTCCATTCCTAAAAAAAATGGATAATTGCAATTAACTTATATAAATTATTTTTATTTTTACAGCTGAATTACAAACAAGAAGATGCTGACTGGAGTAGGGACATGAGGGGAAAAGAACTTCTTACTCCTGTCGATCTATCTAGATGGATAATTATTATATATATGATTAATTGATTTACATTTTTTTTAATCAATTTACATGTAATCGTAACTTGGCTTCCAGGCGCCATAAAGCAAAACCCGTTTAAAAACTTGGTAGTTTTGGGCATAAGCTTCTATAAATTCATAACCATTGCGGCAGAACAGCTTGCTCACTAAATGTGAATATTTCGTTTTTGTCAACATAAATAAAACATGTGTAAAGTCACACAAATTTTGGGGACTTATTTCTTGAAGTGGAATTATCTGTTTAAGGCATTCTTCGGTAACATCAATTCAATGCCATAATTTTACAACGTTAACATATGAAGACTTTTGAATAAATTCATTCTGGGATATAGAATCAAAAATTTCAATTATTTCCTTTTCTGTACACAAATAATCCATTATTAATAAATTTCCTTTATTTTTCCATTTGTTTTTTAGAACTTGAGAATTCTGATATAAAATATCTGGGGCTTTTATGGCAGATTCACCAATAACAACATATACTTTTGGGGGTCCCTTTAAATCGGGGTCAGGGGTGTCCAAGATATTAATGATATCGCTGCTGCTCATCTGAAAGACACAATTATTTGAAATTAAATATCGCAGGCAGCCAGCACTGCTTTTGCAAGCAGTACATTCAGTTTAGAATGTTTCGATTTTTGCTGTGTACTGTTTTTATCTAAAATGGCATTTACACTGCCATTAGTGGAGAGTTCACTGTCGGAAATGTCCGATATTATTTGTCTTTT
Source organism: Modiolus philippinarum (assembly GCA_002080025.1). NCBI lineage: Eukaryota > Metazoa > Mollusca > Bivalvia > Mytilida > Modiolidae > Modiolus > Modiolus philippinarum. Next base: position 76,087 of record MJUU01057147.1, on the reverse strand, counting down.
ATTATCTGATTTTCTTTTCTTGAGTTCCATTAAGGGAATGTCATCTTCAGATGACCAATCTTCCCTTTCCGTCCTTTCCCATTTGATTAATTTTTCCTTGGGACAGTTATTTTCTGATGACCCTTCATCAGATAATGAATCTTCGTCAGATGACATATACTGATTTTCTTAAAGGTCTACCTACCTTATCCTTGGGTATTTCCCAATTGTCAATATTGGCTTGTCGAAGATGCCTTGCATGAGCCTTAGTGGTTTTGCCCGTAAGTTGGTTTTTAATTCTAAAACTCACTGGAGATGTTTTCTCTATGACACGATAATATGGTGTCCATTTATTATCTAACTTAGAATTCCTTCTTTGATTTTTGAGATAAACAGGATCACCTACCTCTAATGTAACTTCATGACTATTTTTATCAGCATATTTAGTTTGCCTTTTATGGGCTTGTTTCAGATTTTTATAAACTGTTGTAAAAGTTTTATGCTGTTGTTCAAGAGCAATTTTGTGGAATTGTTCTCCATTGTACTTTCTCCTGGGTTTTAAAATTGAATCTATGGGTAAAACAGGATCTCTATTGTAAAGAAGAAAGAAAGGGGAAAATTTAGTGGAGTCATTAACATGGAAGCGAATGGCAGCAAGAATTTGATTAAGATAAAGATCCCAACTAGTTACATCTTCCTTGATTCTTTTGGAGATTATGTCATGCATAGTCTTATGAAGTCTTTCAACTTTGCCATTTCCCTGGGGACTATAATAGGAAGTGGTAACATGGTGAATATTAAGTGCTTCCAATGTTTCCCTAACAGATTCATTAATAAATTCGCTTCCATTATCTGTCAAAATTTGAAGCACTGAGCCGTAGCGGGGGAATATGTGTTCTATTAAAAGATACACTATGTTATCTGCCGACTTGTCAGGCACGGCATAAGCTTCAGGGAACCCAGAGTATAAATCAATGAATGTCACAATATATTTATTTCCAGACATTGTTTTAGGATATGGACCAGACAAATCAAGTCCAATTTTGGCAAAAGGATATGGAGGAATGTCTGTTTCTTGAAGTGGTGGCCTAGATGTTTTATAACTTCTTTTCTGACAAGTTAAACATTGGTCGATATATGCATAAAGTTCCTTGTACATATTGGGAAAATAATATTTACATCTCATTGTGTCATATGTTTTGTCAAGAGCCATATGACCTAAGTGATCATGGTATTGTTTTATTACCAGTTGTTTAATTCTGGCAGGTACATAGATTCTTAAGGATGGATTGTTGTCTGCATTTGAAAGGTAATAGACAAGTCCGTCAATAATCATATGTCTATTTTGTTCAGCCTTGGTAGCCTTTCCTGTTTGTAGTCTTTTCTTAAGATTCATTATAGTATCGTCTTCTTCTTGTTCGTCTTGCATATTGAATTCACCAGGAAGGTCTAGTTCTGGTTTGACTATATCACAGTCATCTTGCTCATCCAGACTATAACTAGCAAACCTTCTTGGAACAAATTTACTTGAATTCAATGTACTTATTTCAAAAGCTCTATCATCAAAGTCAATTTTGTGCTCATTTGATAACTTTATATCTGGCTTATTTGTTTCTTCAATGCCAGAAGTGGGTACTCGGGACAAAAGGTCTGCACATGAATTGGCAGTTCCTGCATACTGAAGTGGCTTATGGTCTGTTCTTATAACAAATTCTGCATTATGCAGATAATGGTCAAGCTTTTGCAGGGCATAATGGATGGCATATGCTTCTTTCTCAATCACAGACCATTTTACCTGAGTGGGACTTAACTTATGGGACAAGAAATAAATAGGCTTCTCAATTTGTTTTCCACTGATTTGAAAATTGTCATCCTTCACCTTTTGAGTAAGGCATGCACCGATACAGGTATCACTTGCGTCAGTGTATAAAATGTAAGGTTCATTGGGGTTAGGATAGGCTAGTAAGGGTACTACGGTAAGACTATCCTTAAGATACTGGAAAGCTTTTTCGCATGAATCACTCCATGTAAATTTTGCATTTTTGTGAGAAAAATTAGTGGTTCAGCAATTTTAGAAAAGTTTGGAATTAGTCTTCTGTAGAAGGAGCACATTCCCATAAAAGACCTAACTTCTTTGACATTTTTAGGAGTCGGTAAAGTACGAATTGCCTCTACCTTTTTAAGATCAGGTTTTACCCCCTCACTATTAATTACAAAGCCAAGATATTCCGTTTCTTGTTGAAAGAAATTGCACTTTTTCATTTTCATTTTCAGACCATGCTTGCGCAGTCTTCCAAAAACTTCCTGAATATGACTTATATGTTCCTTTTCATCTTTAGAGAAAATGATGATATCATCTAAATAGGCAGTTGCAAAATTTTCACAGTCTTCCAAGACTATATTTGCTAATTCTTGAAATAAACTTGGTGCAGTTGAAATTCCAAAGGGCATTACGTTAAATTGGAATAACCCTTTGTGACATGTAAATGCAGTCTTTTCTTTACTGTTTTCCTCAAGCAACACCTGATGATAACCGCTTTTTAAATCTATTGTACTGAACCATTTAGACCCCCCCTAACAAGGATAAAATATCATCAATTAAAGGCAAATGATATGAGATGGGTTTCAAGATTTTATTAAGAGACCTAAAGTCCACACACATTCTTTTTGTACCATCCTTTTTATCTACTACTACTAATGGGAAAGCCCACGGTGACCTTGACCTTTCAATGATCCCAGCATCTAACATTTCTTATAGTCCTTTTTCAACTGTTTCACGTTTATTTAAAGGTACACGATATGGCCTGTTCTTAATAGGTGGATGGTCTCCCGTTGAAATAGTCATTTTTACAGTATCTGTATGTCCTAATTCAGTGTCTTTTTGAACAAATAAGTCAATATTTTCTTTAACTAATTTTGTCATTAAATTTCTATGTTTTTCTGGGGCGTGGAGGTCATTAAGGACATCGTTTTCATATTCCTTACTACATCTTTCTTTTGTCAATGCTGAAATATTTTCTGTCTTTACACACTCACCTTTTCCAATAACTGCGCCTCTTTTGAATTTCAAGTGTTTATTTGTTTGATTGATCAAAACAACAGAGACTTTTCTTGAATTACCTACCTTTGCTACGGTTCTAAGTAGTTCAAGTCCAGGTTCATCTCTTAAATAATTGTTTTCTATTGGGGAGATTTCAATTGTTTCAGAAGTTGTTAAATTGAACCCTATATTCAGTTTTGCTGAGCAAACAGTTACAGATTGAGGTTTTAATTTAGTTTTCTGACATGTTCTTAACAATGAAGATATATGTATATCTTCTTCTAGCCTAACATAATTTTTCCCTATTCTCAAATAGCCAAGATCAAAATATAAACGAACACCATTTTGTTTTAACCAGTCACGACCTAATATCATGTTTCTATTAATGTCATCAACAATATAAAATTTATGAGTTAATAGATCATTTCCTATTTTGAAAGTCTTCAATTTTTAGTGAATCCCCGCTCACAGATTTTATACACGGCTTTTCACGAGACAATTTAGGTTTATCTTTAATATTTTGCCAAATTTTCTTGTGAAGTAAGGAAGTGTCTGCTCCCGTGTCCACAAGTGATCTAATTCTTGATTTCCCAATTTTAACTATGCATGAATTTGGATTACCCGCCAAAGATATTGTAAAAGTGGTTACATTATTTTGTTTTCTCTCTCCAGCGTTTTTGCACTGGAGAGATTTACCTAGTTTCCCTGATTGTATTTTCTGCTATGTCGATTTGGACAATTTCTACTAAAGTGCCCTGGCTGGCCACAATTCCAGCAAACCCTATCATTTTTTGCATATCTTGGTCCATCAAAACCTTGACTGGGTTGTTTAGAAACTTCATTTATAACCTTGACCCGACAGTCCCGTGCCCAATGACCAAGTTTATTACATTTATGACATCTCTTAGGACGGACGTGATCTATTTCCATTGGAGTTTCTTTTCTTATTGGTACATTAATGGAGGTTTTTCCTTTATTAGCTCGCGGTTCATCATCTTGCCTTAGGGCAAATCGTTTCCGAATACTTTGCTCGCGCATTGCTATTTGCACTGCATCCTCAAACGTTCTCGGATCTTCCCTTAATACCTTCAATTTCAAGTAATCAAAATAAAAACCGTCGAGAAAAACGTTAATCATTTGTTGTTCAACAACAGGACGATCCCCCCTTGAGGATATGCATCCTCAGCAACATTTAATAATCTTTCCGCGAAAGTTGCACACTTTCATTGTGTTTTTGTTTTGTTTTTCTTAAGACAGCAAAAGCTTGATGATGATCATTTATTTCGGCAAACCGTGTATTCAAAAGTGGTCTTAATTCCTCCCAACTTGGATCTTCACGGGCCCTTTCCTTATCATTGAGGTATCGACGTATAAAGTCCCCTACTGGACCTGAGCAAGATTGATAAGCAATTCTTGGAATACCGTCATTCCCAAGCTGTGTCAAAGTAGCATACTTTTCTACTGCTTTGACCCAGTCTTGAACTTAGTTGGTTCCCCGTCAAAAGAAGGTACAATTTGTGAAACACTTTGTGTATATACAGCAGATGTTAGCCCTGTTAGTTGACCATTTATTCTTTCAAATTTAAGTCCTAAGGCCTGGTTTGTTGTTTCAGCAAACTGTCTTTGCTGTTCCAACAGTAATTGAATTTGTTCAGGAGTGGCCATATTGTGGTTAAGAAAACAAAAATGTCTTACCTTTCACAGTGGGTTCGTTCTGGATCCTGGTCACGGCACCAATAACTACGTGTCACCCCTTGGCTTGGATTACTCAGGCGGGAGCAGTCAGAACCACTCGTGCAAAAACAAGTATTTATTGGAACAGCAAAGTATTACAGCTTCTCAAAAACCCCAACTTTTTAGTTCATCTAGTCTTCTATCTGAGGTTCTGATGTGAGTCTCTCACATCTTACTTTATATAACAAAACAATTAAATATCATTATTGTCCACGTTGCCCCCCTAAATTATACACAATTAGAATTAATGTTAAAATTGGCGACAGTTCGTCTGGACAACATCTGTTTCTTAATTGATGATGAGAAATTAATTGAAATAATAATTTAAATATAAATAAGGTCCAGATAATTATGGTTTCGAAAGTTCAGTTGGAATTACTTCAAAGTTAATTAAAATATTTGTCTCATCCTTTACTGGTTATTTGTAGTTCGGACAATGACTGTGTTACAATAGTCCCTTTATGGATATAGAATGTATCTGGTACTCTAGTAATGTCGCTTTAAAATTGTTGATGTCGTTGATGTTGCATTGTTGTAGTTTCATAATTGCTCTAATATGTCAAAGTAACAATGATAATTTTATGTTGAGTAAATCAAAAGTTACAGCCGAAAATCGGAGCCGGGACACCGCTTTTTATTCGATCAAACTGGTTTGTTTAATAGTTTCAAATCCATGAAATTCCTGTTATATTTGTCACAGTCTTGACTAAGTTTGTTTTAGATATCTAAATCAAATTTTGAACAGTTGGGTAACTTTGCAAATTATAATACATAAAATCAGGGAAGTTCGAAAATATTAGACAAGTGACCCACTTTGAAGATTAAGTCGCTATCTTATGTTGACCAATCACAAAATCAAACCTCTTCAGGCTTTTAACTGGTCCGTTCTGTTGTAGCATATTTTTAAGTGATGTTTGGTTTTGTGTCGTAGTAAAAAAAACAAATCCCGGTCATGCGCAACATGATGTTGTCAAGAAATACAAAGATGGTGGATGAAGAATTTGAAGAGATCTATTTTTGATAGTTAAATTCATCCTATTCCACATGACAGCGATATTTTGATAAAGGAGACTAAATAAAAATCTGTTAATATGGCTATGGAAAAGCTGTACACGATTCGGGACACACATTCCCGACCAATCACTGCCATCGGTTATAATCCTGCACGACGTGAGATATTAATTGGATGTGAAGGTATTTAGCTGCTGCCATAGAACGAATTAAAGCCACGATGGAAATAAAAGTCAATGTAATGCATGTAACATTAGTTGCACATGCCATTCTCAATTACCAACAGTCGAGTGTCAGGGGTCCCTATCATATTTGGCAACTCTCATGACTATACCAAATCTAACCCTAGTACCAAGGACGTATATTTAGAAGGATAGGAAACTCGTACATAATCCATGTTGCAATTTAATATTTATAGCGAAGCTTTTGGTATGCATTCACTTTTGAGGTATCTTCTTAAAAAGTTTCTTATGGATATTAATAAAATTATACTTTCCTGAAAGCTGAATGATTTTTACATCCGTAGAGTAAATTTCGTTACATTACAGCTAGTAGTTTCTTCAATACACATGATTGAAATTTGTTATCAAAACATTTTCATTGATTTTTTTTCCATTTCCGGTTTTCATCGATAAAAATGCACCACGATTTTGAACTAAAGGCTTTAAAAGTAATGCACAGAATTTCATAAATTTAATATTTTCCTGAAGTTTAACATCTACTGTACTCGCAGAACAATTTTTGTGACTATCATTATTATATTTCCGTTGTTATAGGGCTGCAAAGAGAGGGTCCCAAAGTGACAAAATCTCACGCCTCTCGATTTATTTCCAGATTATCACGAGATGCTTATCCTTCTAAATATACGTCCTTGCCTAGAACATGTACACTAACCACATCTCTAACCCTACCCCAAAACCTTATCCCTAACCCCAACCTAAAGTAAAAAATGTAAATAGGAAAAATTTGTCACCCTAAAGTAGTGGGACCCCTAAAGTAAATGAAGAGCAGGCAGCACTATTGCTGTAAATTTTAATCCCTTTTGGGATTCGAAGCCAGAGAAATTTTTATCCCCCACGACAATAAGTTTGGGGCCATATTGTTTTACCACTGTCCGTCCGTCCCACGGAGGTACATGTTCATGGTTTGTCCTTGCAACTCCTCCTACAGTTTTTATGCTAGAAAATTTTAGTTTTGCAGATCATTTGTACATATATTAAAGATGTGCATGTGATAAGGATTTTGATTTTGGTGCATTTTAGTCAAAAATATACATTGTTGAACTTAGTCATTCTTTATGATTTTTCATAGAGGGTACATAGTTTGTCCGTGCAACTCCTCCTACATTTTTAATGCTAGGAAATTTTTATTTTGCAGATCATTTGAACCTATTGAAGGTGTGCATGTTGTAACTAAGGATTTTTATTTTGGTTAATTTTTGTCAAAATATACATTGTTGAACTTAGTCATTTTTGGTGATTTTGAGATGAAGGGTACAGTACAGTCAGGGACTTACCATGATAAATCACTGTGATAGACACATCACTATAAATTTTCAATTAACTATATCTTTTTATGCCGCCGTGAAACGATGTTTCGGGGGGGCATATAGTTTTTGGTCTGTCTGTCTGTTTGTTTGTCTGTTTGTCCACAAATAGGTATAATTTTTGAATGGTAAATGATAGGGCTCTCTGCTCTCATATTTTGCATGTGTATTACTTGTGGAAAGACCTTTCAAACGATACCAAAATTTTGGACCTCGTGACCTTGACCTTGACATGTGATGGACTTTTTGAAAAAATAATAAACTTTAACATTGGGTAGATCTTTTGAATTGTAAGTGATATGGCTTTCATATTTTGCATGTGCATTCCTTGTGGCAAGACCTTTTAATTGGTACCAGAATAGTTGACCTTGTGACCTTGACCTTGGCCTGTGAACAACTGTAAAAAACTTTAACATTGAGCATATCTTTTGAATGGTAAGTGATAGTTCTTTCATACTTTTGCATGTGTATTCCTTGTGGAGAGACCTTTCAGTTGGTACGAGAATATTTGACCTTGTGACCTTGACCTTGGCATGTGACTGTCCAGTAAAATTTCACCAAAAAATGAAATTATACTTTGTTTTATTTTATATATATATAGAAATTAAACTCATTTATGATGAAATGTTTCTTGATATCTATAGAACTTTTTTTTTGTAAAAAGGATTTTTTAAATCATTCAGCATATTTTCTTCATTTATTCACTTTCGTTTTACACTGTAAAATTTACAGGTATTTATATATGTATTATATATATATCAATGATGAGGGATG
>MJUU01057147.1:48252-67761 GCA_002080025.1 Modiolus philippinarum | reverse complement strand
TCATCATTTGATGTGATTAAACTTTTCTGTTGATACCAGAATTTATTTCTACAAATTAAATTATTTTGTCATAAGGACATTCATTGTTCAAAGTTGCTAAATGTTTCTTCTTTACTTCTACCCAGGGGCATAAGTGTTTCACAAAACACATCTTGTTTCCTGATTGATCCATCCACATAATATTTTTGCATGTCAAGTGGTAGACTGCATCACTTTCAATGCAATAGTAATAATATTTATAGATCAAACATGAAATAATATATACACATATCACTAAGGCGACTAAGCAGTGTGATACATCTATCACAGTGATTTATATCGGTAAGTCTCTGGCTGTACTACATGTACTGTACATAGTTTGTTTGTGCAACTCCTCCTACAAATTTGATGCTAGGAAGTTTTTATTTTCCAGATATGAATTCGTACATATATTGAAGGATTTTGATTTTGATGCATTTTTGGAAAAAATACACATTGTTGAACTTAGTCATTTATTGGATGAATTATTTATAGAGGGTACACAGATTGTCCGTACAACTCCTCCTACAGTTTTATGCTAGGAAGCTTCTATTTTGCAATTTGTTTATACCTGTATTGAAGATGCCCATGTGGTATGTATTTTGATTTTGGTTCTTTTTTTTCAAACATATCCATTGGTATAAAGTTTAAATTTTTTGGTGATTTAGTAATAGAGGGTACATAGCTTATCTTTGCAACCTAGAATAACGTGTGTTTAGTGATGGCATCATATGTGTCTTTCAGACACAAATATTACTAAAATCTTAATTTGATTCAACCTTGCCTGGGGCATGTCGTCCTCTATTTTGATATTGCCTGCCTGCGCCTCATTATAGCAATATCAAAATATTTCTTGAGCTTTGAAGCCCAAAAGGGATTACATGTCAGTGTTGGCAAAGTATTGACCACCCGGGTTTTACCGGGCTGGGCAATATTGCCTGAAATGGGTAACACTGGGCAATACTGGGTAATATGATTTTTTAAAGCTTATTTTTACACCAAATAGTTAAAATTGAGTTAGTATTTCATTTTTTTAATCACAAATATATAAATTCCTTTATCTTAAACATTGGACTTTTTGTCCTAATATTAAATTCAGTTTTTTTTATATAGAAATTGTACATGTATTATGTAATTAAAAATCATTTGTTTTTATTCTAAAAACACCCAAAGGGAGAATATCAAGCAAAATCATAAAAAGGTTATAATTATTAACATGTTAAATAAACATTTTATTGTTTGACAGTTTCTTATTTGTATAATTAAGACATCTTTATTTTATTTTGGAAAAAACCGCATGATATTGTTTTAAACTTTGTTATAAAAACAAAATTTGATTATTACAGTAAATTGTTTATCAACAACATTTGGTTTTAACATATATTTTGTTCAGCAATTTAATGTTGAAACATTTCAAAAATTTTTAAATGAAAAATTTTCAACAAGGTCTTAAGGTTTTTTACCATTATTTGAGAAATACTGTAAAAAGAATTGACAGAGACCTATAAAACACCTCTTTATTGACAATTTAACCCTGTAAAACAAAATTAAAGTACTAGCATTTCATATTGTCCAGTATTGCCCAATAAAACCCAGTAAAACCCAGGTTATCCCAGTATTGCCCACTGGGCTGGGCAATACTCATAAAACCCGGATTTTTGCCAACCCTGTTATGTGTTGCAGTTACTGTTAAAGCTATACAGTACAGCCAAATACCTTACAAGGCAGGGTAGCGGATCGAGTGGTTAAGCTCGCCATCAGTTTAAAAGCTCTTGTAGAGCTTATGTTAATTATTGACTTGTCATGAGTGAATGCCTGTGGTTTCTGACGTTAAATAATGCCTTTACCTTTATCATGATAAATCACTGTGATAGAAGTATCACTCTGCTTAGTGAACAGTGTATAATTTACTTCCTTTCTTATCTATCGATATGTTTAAAATGTTGACTTTTACCACATGACATGCAAAAGAAAGATTGTTGATAGACCAATCATTAAGCAGTTATATTCATTTGAAAATTTATATACATCTATCAAAGTGATTTATCATGGTAAGTGTACTAGTAGTATATTGGGAAAATTATAAATGTCATTTGTTCATAAAATACTTGCAGAAAAGCATGCAATATGCCTCTGTCTTTGCAATTCTGCAAGACTTTCTCTATCTATCTAGACAAAAAGCCCCTACATTAGTCCCCGGGATTCCCCAAAACCTGTATAAATACATTCTTATATGAACATGCACAGTTTCTATGTGTGTGCAGAGTTGGGCTAATTGTAATTGTAATCATTAATCAGCTGTAATCAATTACATTTTTACAAGTAATCAGTGTAATCATTAATCAACCGAAAATCTTGATTACATGTAATTTAAATTTTAATCAATTACTTTCAAAAATAGCCTGTAATTATGATTACTTTACGATTACATTCTGATTACAATGGAAATATTAAAATTTGAATCATGGCTCTTTTCATACCAAATATTAACATGATAAATCTCATAAAATTTTATACAATATTTATGTAATATAATGGAACAAATTGTGCAGATATATCAACAAATTCATTCATAAATTGTTTGGGAGATCAGCCAGTTGTAATTGATCTTTTTCGTACATTTGATCAAAAATTAAAAAAAACGTAAATTCAATAGCATTTTGATTTTTAATTATATTGTGAATGACAAAATGTAGGAAAATTCTGATTTTGTGTAAGTGCCTGTCTTCTCATCGAGTTCAGCATTTAACTTTATCTTTGAAAAGATTTGGCAAATTTCACACATCTGATTTACACACTTGTTATTATTACTCTCATGAATATTATGGTTGATAAAAATACCAAAATTTATCTTCTTTTTGATGAAAATTGATATAAATTTTGGACTTAACATACCATTATAGGTAATTTGTATGAATTTGCTCTGATAATGTCAGTACCACCAAACAGGACACTATCACGAAATTATTGGGTCACTGTAAAGACATCACATGCTTGTTGCTATGCTGATGTCATGTTTTGTACTATTTGTCATGCTCATACGTGTAATAATTGAATGTAGAATGCATATAAATTATTGCAATAAACAATAAATTAGAAAAATAGAAATTTCACTTAATTTCAGTTTGTTATGTAGTTCTTATTATCATTTTGTGAATTATCTATAATTTAAAAAGGAATATACCGTAGAACATTTTGTTTTTGATACAGACTTTTATCACGGCCTAATGCATCAAACCCTAACAGGCTCACTTGATACTAGCCATGATAAAGTCCAGAAAGTTTAACCTACTTCGTGGTTTTAACAAAACTGGAAAACCCTAGCTCCTAGTGAAAGATACTAGTAGGGTAAGTGATAAGAAATTAAAGATATCTGAAAAAAAATCCGTTTTTCAAATGTACATCATACTGTACAATGATAACATACATCGTTGAAGTCCTCGTGGTGATTTTAAAATGAAGAACAACAATAAAAGCGTTGTTCCTAAAAATTGCTTTGTCTACCATGTATAAAAAAATTTGTAGAGACTTTGTCTTATGTACATTTACTCCATATCCTTTCATTGTGTATCAATAATTCTTGTAAAATTTTTCATTTTTCATTTAATTTTGTTTTCAGATGGCATGATTAAATCTTATGAATCAGAAACAGGAAAATTCTGCTCACAACAACATGAACACAAAGGATGGATTACAGATTTCCTATACTGGTAAGATGATATGTTAAGTGCTGGAAATTATACTGCACCCCTTATTGACACTTCTTCTTTTATTTATTGTTTTCAAACTTGAGATGCCAATCATATCAATATTTGTTCAAATGTTTATAAAAATGAATTTTCCATTTTTTTGTTTTCTTTTATATTGGAGGTTGTCTTGTATATTGAAGGTAAGACTGCAATACATACCTTATGATATATATACATACACAATAAAAAATCAGATTTTTTTCCCTTAAACAACGTTCATAGTCCATAATTATTTTTTTTTAGGGCTCAGGCTAAGCTGATGTTATCATCTGCCAATGATGGAGATGTTATAGCTTGGTCATCTGGTGGAGGAGTTTTTGACATAGTTCCAGTAAGTTTATTAAAAATAGAAGTGTACAATTGGTACAATCATTGGTATGCATATATTACTTACAAACAACCTACACCTGGAATAAAACTTTGTTTGATGATTTTAGAGCATAGTAATCAATAAATTCATGCTTGGACATTACTAAATTAGGAAACTGATCACATGCTTCTGAACAAAACTTTTGACACCAGCGGTCTTGGAACCCATACCTTTTTAATCTTGACCTTTGAATACCCATTATTACTAACAATTAACTGTCAACACATCTAAATTGGAATTATTTTTAATCAATTCAAATTAAAACAATTATTATGTCCCTCAAATGAAGTTTCGGAGACATATTGTGTTTACTCTGTTTTTCTTCATACAAAAATATATAACTGTTTCAAAAAAGGGTTACTTGGTCGTGACATTTTTGCATTATTTTTAGAAGAAAATTTTTTTCATCAGCACATTGCAGGTTTATTTTTATTCTGGACACAAAATAAGTGAGTCAGATAAAGGATATATATATACCGCTATTATCATAGTGAAAAAAAGTTCAAACTCCATAAATAAAGAAAAGATCTCTACATTCACAGTTTGATCAGTTACCAAATTTTTACGATATACAGTTTGTATTATAATTATTTTTCATGACTTAATCAATAGTAAGTTATCTTAATCCGTTGTTTTCGATTTACAGATTGGTATTCCTGTGTATTGTATGGCTATGAATCCCAGAAGAAGACAGATTGCTTGTGGATTTAATGGTGTAATAAGAATTTACAGTTTAGATGAAAGTGAGTTTATTTCATTTTAAGGTTGTATTGAAGTGATGATTTTGTATGTGCGTTTGCAGATAATTCATAATTTTTGTTAAATATGATGAAAACTTGTTTTTTTTTAAGATTTCATGTTGTCAAGTTAATGTCAACAAAGCTAAACAGAAAACAGTAATTCTGTGGAATGTATAAATGACAAATTAAAGTTAACAAATACAGATTTAACACCTTTTCTCAGTAGATGCCCTAAATTGACTAAAGTAGCCAAGGATCTGAGTGATGAAAAACAGGCACATATTGAAACAAGAATATGTGTCTAACGAACACAATGCCCCGCCTCACAATTTTTTTGAATAATAACATATTTTGTAATCAGTAAAGCATGAAGTTGGTTGCATGGATATATTTTTATTATGATTTTTGTTTAATTAGGGCCCTGCATCGAGATGCGGGTGCCCTATAGTTTTCACTTTGTCTGTCTGTCCGTCAACAATTTTTTTGGTCAAAGTTTTCTGGGCTGTTACAGGTGGGAATGATTTCATATTTGGTCTGAAGCTTTATGATGATGAGTTGTACCGTGTAAGCAATTTTCAGGTGTGCCCTGCCACTACTTCCTGTTTGCCGATACTTTAACTTTTTATTATGAGGCCTAGAGAAACAAAAATTCTGTGTTTCCGATAACCCGACCAACCCTATTTTATACCCCTGACCCTAATTTTTTTATTCCCTCTTCACAAAAAATAAAAAAGTGACATTAACAGACCGACCCGGTTTTTGTTTACAGGCTTCCACAATATGACACTATTAGATCTATTTAAACAGATAATTCTTTCAAGAAGCTAAAAACTGCTCAAAACTGTCCTTCAAACGTACTTTGGGGGTTAAAATCCATGAAAATTGCTGAAGATTACTTCAAAACAATGTGACAGGCGCCATTTTGGGTTTACAAAAGTAATTGCGGATCGGATCGGAAAAATCACGTTAATTTTCCGGATCAGGTTGGCGATGTACCAAATAAAAATTTTTTTTAAAAAGTTCCAACCTACAGACCCTAATTTTTTTCAGTATGTTACCGGTAACACAGAATTTTTTTTTAGGCCTAACACTCTATGGATGAGAATTTTTTGTCAAAGTTTTCTGGGCTTCTACATGTTGGAATGATTTCATATTTGGTCTGAAGCTTTATGATGATGAGTTGTACTAACTGTGTAAGCAATTTTCAGGTTTGCCGTGCCACTACTTCGTGTTTGCCAATACTTTAACTTTTTATTATACCTCTCTGTGGATGAAATTTTTCGTCAAAGTTTTCTGTGCTTCTACAACTGGGAATGATATGATATTTAGTCTAAAGCTTCATGATGATGAGTTGTATCATGTAAACTATTTTAAGGTTTGCCATGCCACTACTTCCTGTTTGCCGATATTTAACTTTTTATTGTACCACTCTTTGGATGAAAATTTTTGTCAAAGTTTTCTTGGCCTCTACAACTGGGAATGATTTGACATTTGGTGTAAAGCTTCATGATGATGAGTTGTATCGTGTAAGATATTTTCAGGTTTGCTGTGCCACTACTTCCTTCTTGTCGATACTTTTTAACTTTTTATTTTAAACTATTTTCATTACACAAATGTTGATAATTTGGTACAAAGGAAGTACTGCCTATTGCGGGGCCCTCCTGCGTTCAGCAGTACCTCTAGTTATACCCTTTAAGTATTTAATAAAATTCAATGATAATAGCATACATCCTTCAAAGAAAAGAAACTTAAAGCTATGGATAAACCTCTAACTATCCCCCTTTTTCTATGATCAGTGAAGCATGAAATTGGTTGCATGTGTAAATATTTATAATATTTTTTGTTTAATAAGTTGCTAATGTGGATCTATATAAAGTTTATGATAATAGCATACATCCTTCACAGAAAAAAAAACTTCAACCTGTAGGTAAACCTAATACTATCACACTTTTTTTCCGTGATCAGTGAAGCATGAAGTTGGCTGCATGGGTAAAATTTTATTATGATTTTTGTTTAATTAGACACTAATGTGTATTTATATTAAGTTTCATGATGATAGCATACATCCTTCAAAGAAAAAAGCTTCAACCTGTGGGTAAACCTCATACTATCAAGCTTTTTTCCCATGATCAGTGAAGCATGAAGTTGGCTGCATGGGTAAAATTTTATTATGATTTTTAATTAATTAGACACTAATGTGTATTTATATTAAGTTTCATGATGATAGCACATCCTTCACAGAAAAAAAAACTTAAACCTGTAGGTAAACCTAACTTGGGATGGACGAATGGACAAACAGATGAACGGACGGATGGACAGACCCGAACACTATTTGCCCCCTACTATCGTAGGCAGGGCCATAAAAATGCCTGTATTTTTTATATTCCATGTTTAGGGTAATTTAGGGCCTACCTGAGCTGATAAAGCGCTTATTAGTGCAGGAAGGTTTTTATTTTCTTCTTCCTGCATACACAACATGTTAACTATGGATTGAAACAAAAAAAAATGTCACTTTGGAAAAAGTGGAGAAATTGAACAAAGTTTCTACATTAAACATTTTCATTGGAAAACAAGAGTTCATTTAAGTAAATTAAAAAAATAAGACAATTCACATCTGCCAGTGAAAATGCACAAAAGAAAAGCTGTCACAAAATCTTCTAGCCTGAAAATCAAGCCTACCAATTATAAGGAATCTTCGTAATTCAAATGTGCAGTGAACCAGTCAGTTTCTTTTGACTTTTTCATTAACAGACAATTAAAGATACATTCCATAATGTATTTTCCTTCACATAGTAGGGGGAAATCTACAAATGCTGGGCATTTAGCTTAGCTTTACTCAGTACTTGACATTTACACGAACAGATTTTTTTTTCAGGCATTATAACAATACATTTGGAGGATAAAGAAGGTAGAAATAGCTAATGAGCTGGTTACTGGATCATTGTTGTCAAAATATCATATATATTTAAAACATGTACAGAATTAATGTTTATAAATTAAGCTTAATAGATCATTTTAAATCGGACAAGGGAAATTTATCTTCTGAAACATATAGGCTAATTAGTTGGTACTTTTTAATAATATTTTGGTAGTATTTTTTTACTCTATTTTGTAGCTGTGTGTTATATCTAGTTTGGTCATGTGTAGTTGAATTTAAAGGATCTGTGGTAAAAATAAGTTATGTATAGAAGGAAAAATTATCGTATAAGCAAATGATGCAGGAAAATATATCACTACCAAATATTTTAACAGAGAAAAGTGAAGTGCCTCTTTGATTACAAAGAGATAAAAATATTTTTGAATGCTAAGAATATTTTGCATAATAAAGCTTCAATATCGTAATACAACATATAAAGTACTGTAAAAGGGGTTTATTTTTGCATGGTTTAAAATTTCACAATTTTGATCTCTAAACATATTCCTTAGGTATTATTTTAGTAATTCTAACTTAAGTTTTGTTACATTTGTAATAAAAACAAATTTGTGTGAGGGGAAATTTTCACGAATATGTTACAGTCGTGAATTTGGCGAAAATTTCCCCTTTTACAGTAATAGGTTGTAATGTATTTTGTATTTTGAAAGATTTTACTTATTTTTTTTAGGTAAAGAAATGGGTCATATTATCGACATGCAGCCTCTTCACATTTTTGAACACCATACAGATATTGTGAAAAGTATAATATGGCATGAATCCAAGATATATTCTGCAGGGTAAGTAACACATGGATAAATATTGTATCTTATTATGGAAAATTAAGGTATAGGGATATTTCTTATTTATTTGCATTTTTGGTGACCTTTTACCTCGAACTTTGTTCTCTAAGTCAGGTTTTTCATTTCTTGACATTTGATTAAGTTGTGTTGAAATGGAACTTCTCTGTCTTTTGGTACTTGACACTTGGACATGTCATTTCAAGTTAATTTGTCGTATTCCATGGTGAACCTTAGCCTTGAATTTTGTCATCAATATCCCCACTAAGTTACTGATGAAGGTGATTGACATGAGATTCTGGACTGGTAAGATTAATAGAATCTTATACAAGGCCATATTAAAGATAAGGGATATCTTCCCTGAGTGTGAGAAATTCCGTCTTTTCCCGAGTGTAATGAGGGAAAAAGACGTAGAATTTCTCACACAAGTTTAAATTTCAGTTGAATGTAAGAACCTATTTCTTCCGTAAAATACACCGAACAAAAAGAAGGAAAGTAAAACTTGCTATCCCTTGTGGATTTTTCAACTGTGACGTCAAATAATTCTCAGAGTTTACTGTGGTAACATTTATGACGTCGAACAAATTGACGTTGGATTGGACGTTTACCCGTGTAAGACAGCATCACATGACCCTGTCTTCTATGGGCTGTCTTACACAGGAAACAGCCATTTATGGAAGAATATTGTTTTCAAAATAACAAAGCTTTTTTGGGCTTTATTTTTTGTCACATAAAATAGGCAGTGGACAAATCATATTTCATTTACCAGGGTAACGAAACTTGACCATGAACTCTTGGGCAAATTATTGTTCAGCAGGCCCACAAATTTGTATGGCATCACTTTGTAATCTAGTTAAATTTGATGATTTTTGTTTTACAGTTATGATGGTAAATTAATGATATATGATGTGTCCCACATGAGAAATGACAGCATTAAAGAACCTACAATGTAAGTGTACAGATATTTATAAAATCATCTTTTATTACATCCTGTCAGCCAATCAGAGAACATTTATTGTCGCAGTGCAATATATGCCTATTTATTTGCCTAGTTAACCATGATATTGCAGATCTTAATGATTATGAGGCACCTCCCCCTGAAATGTTTCTAAAAAGATAAAGTTAAATAAATAAATACACAAAAAAAATCATTTTTCATTGCCTGATGGTATATATTATCATAATAGAAGATATGGAAGTGCGTTAGTTTCTTTGACAGTGGACATTTTAAGTTTTTCCACTGGAATACATTTAAATGACTTCTAGTGGAAATGATTCATCTCTCCGCCATGGATATGATTATCAGATCGATAAGATACTTTTTGAATCATATGCAATACACTCTGTCACTTTGCTTTTATTTTCAAATGTGTTGTGAGTAAAAACATGTTAGTATGATGAATTGAACAAAATAAAAGATCAGAGACAAAAGCTTGTATTATTCATTCCACATGAAAAAGCACCATCACAACATTACTTGCCCATGATGCAATCATGGCTCATCTTTTTCAAAAATTACTGTGGTAGTGGTATAGTTATACACTACTTTCTGTGCAAAGGCCATTTCCAGGGATAGACTACCAAGTTAAGACAAACTCAATTGCATATGTCTCAACTTAGTAAATGTCCAATCAGGATTGTATATTTTTATTACCGGTACTCAACATCGCAAAATGTATGATGTTACAGTGGAAAGTATGTTATGTTTCTTCTTCTTTAAAGGTTTCGGGATCTTGAAAATTATATTTATGGAAGAAATAGCTACTTTATATAATGCATTCAATTAAAATCAAAGATTGGTATATATTTCACTCACGTAAGAAATTCTTTGTCTTATTCTCTTGTTTCGCTGCATTTTACTTGAGAAAAGGCAGAATTTCTTATATTCATGAAAGATACTCCAATCTTTGATTTGCTCTCATATTGATAAGAAGCTATTATTCATTTTTTTTTTCAGAAATCACCATGCCCATGATGCAGGTATATCTTGTTTATTAATGGCAAAAGACAATGAAAATAATACATGGATAATAACAGGTTCTTTTGACAAGACAGCTAAGATTTGGTCAGTAGATGGTAAACTAGTCCACAGATTGGATAATTTTATGGCAACAGTTTCAGGAATCTGTTATGTACCAAGAAATAAAACAGTCTGGGTCGCTGGTGGGACATCGTATGCAACATTGTTTGATCCCAAATCAGGAGATAAGGTAAAGTTTGATGCATTTACCAAGAATAAAGAATTGAGCAAACAGTTTATAAATTCAAGTTTGTTTGAATTATTCATGTAATGACCATTTTTGTTTGAATTATTCATGTAATGACCATTTTTGTTTGAATTATTCATGTAATGACCATTTTCAGAAACACTCTATTATTCTATAATATATTTATACCTCACGCAACGAAGTTGAGGAGGGTATATAGTTTTTGACTGGTCCGTCCGTCTGTCATCACTGAGGGGTACATCATTTGTCCGGATAACTCCTCCTACAGTTTTTAAGTTGGGAATTTTTTATTTTGCAGGTTGATTGTGCATATATCAAAGATGTGCATGCTACTTTTATTTTGATTTTTTTATCATTTTTGACAAAAATACACATTGATGAACTTAGTCATTTTTAAGCATAACATTGCTGATAGGGTACATCATTTGTCCGGATAAATCCTCCTACAGTTTTTAAGTTAAGAAGTTTTTATTTTGCAGGTTGATTGTGTATATATCAAAGATGTGCATGCTACTTTGATTTTGATTTTTGATAATTTTTGACAAAAATACACATTGATGAACTTTGTCATTTTTTAAGCATAATATTGCTTATAGGGTACATCATTTGTCTGGATAACTCCTCCTACAGTTTTAAAGATATGAGGTTTTATTTTGCAGGGTGGTTGTACATATATCAAAGATGTGCATACTGCATACTACTTGGATTTTGATTTTTGATAATTTTTGACAAAATTACACATTGATGAACTTTGTCATTTCTATGTATAATATTGCTTATAGGGTACATTTGGAGTTCATTTTCTGACATGTTGGGGCGTGGGGTATGTGAGCTTGCTCACTAAGGTTCTTTAATTTTTATACCCCCCACAAACAAAGTTTTGGGGGGTATATAGGAATCACCCTGTCTGTCTGTCCGTCTGTCCACACTTCTCGTAAGCGCAACTCCTCTTAAACCACTTGAAGGATTTTGATGAAACTTTACACAAAGTAAGAACACTATTAGGAGATGTGCATGAAGGAATATAATTATTGTCAGAAACCAGGAAGGGGAGATCATCTGACTTTGACTTTTCGTTGAATCCCTATTTATGGGTTACCTTGTAAGCGCAACTCCTCTTAATCCACTAGAAGGATTTTGATGAAACTTTACACAAAGGAAGGACACTATATGGAGATATGCATGAAGAAATATAATTATTGTTCAAAACCAGGAAGGGGAGATAATTGAACTTCGACTTTTCATTGATTCCCCATGTATGGGTTACCTCGTAAGCGCAACTCCTCTTAAACCACTTGGAAGAATTTAATGAAACTTTACACAAAGTAAGAACACTATATGGAGATGTGCATGAAGGAATATAATTATTGCCAGAAACCAGGAAGGGGAGATAATTCAACTTTGAGATTCATTGATTCCCTATTTATGGGTTACCTCTTACGCAAAACTCCTCTTAATCCACTTGAAGGTTTTTGATGAAACTTTAGACAAAGGAAGAACACTATTTGTAGATGTGTAAAATGTCAAATAGGCTGAAAAGGGTGAATTTTATATTTGTCTGATATAGACAGAGTGTTTTCATTGGAACCCTTGTGAAAAGTTTTTTCTTGAAGATTATATCATTGTGTCCACACTTGTACTGTGTCCGCACCTGTATTGTGTCCACACCAACTTAATTTTGTACTTACCATATCGATTCAGGGTTTCAATGAGCGGGGGTATCTTTGGCTGCCATTCGGCGACAGCTCTTGTTTGATATATTGTTAACATACCTTTTGGGTATCTTTCAGTCAAATCGGTACTTCTGTTTTACTAATGTTATATATAAATTGATTGCTGACATATTGAATATTTAATTAAGATGTTACATGTTATAGTTATTATCCCCTCGCCCAACGAAGTTGGGGAGGGGATATAGCCTTTTACCTGTTTGTCCCTTCGTCCGTCCGTTCGAACTTAAGACCATATATCTTTTGAATAACAAGTCGTAGATGGACAATGTTTTGTCCATGGATGCATCTTGAGGAGAACTTGAGGTTTATTTATAGAATAGGTGGATTTGACCTACATTTCATGCATGAGTGACTCAGGTTAAAGTTTTTGTAAGAGTCCAGATCTCGGATACTAAAACTTGTAGAGGAATAATATTTTGTATGCAGATGCATCTTGTAAAGTTAGGAAGCTCCAGATGAAAATAAGGTCACTTTGACGTACATTTCATGCATGAGTGATTAGGTTAAAGTTTTTGTAAGAGTCCAGATCTGGGATACTACAAGTCGCAGAGGAATAATATTTTGTATGTATATGCGTCTTGGAAAGTTACGAAGCTCCAGGTAAAAATTAGGTCACTTTGACCTACATTTCATGCATGAGTGACTTAGGTTAAAGTTTTTGTAAGAGTCCAGATCTGGAATACTACAACTCGTAGAGGAATAATATTTTGTATGTAGATTTGTCTTGTAAAGTTACGAAGCTCCAGATAAAATTAGGTCACTTTGACCTACATTTCATGCATGAGTGACTTATGTTAAAGTTTTTGTAAGAGTCTAGATCTGGGATATTACAACTTGTAGAGGAATAATATTTTATATGTAGATGCATCTTATAAAGTTAGAAAGCTCCAGATAAACATTAGGTCACTTTGACCTACATTTCATACATTAGTGACTTAGGTTAAAGTTTTTGTAAGAGTCCAGATCTGGGATACTACAACTTGAAGAGGAATAATATTTTGTTTGTAGAGGTGTCTTGTAAAGTTAGGAAGCTCCAGATGAAAATTGAGTCACTTTGACCTACATTTCTTGCATGAGTGACTTAGGTAAAAGTTTGTGTTAAAGCTTGGATTTTAGATACTACAACTCGTAGAAGAAGAATATTTTGTATGTAGATGCATCTTGTTAAGTTACAAAGCTCCAGATAAAAATTAGGTCACTTTGACCTACATTTCATGCATGAGTGACTTAGGATAAAGTTTGTGTCACAGTCTGGATTTTAGATACTACAACTTGCAGTATATTCTGTATGTAAATAAGTTGCAAAGCTAATGAAACTAAGACACAATAGCTATTGAGCATTATTGATGTACCAATGATCGATTAAAATTGATAATTGATCAATTTTCTGCATGAAATCGATTAATTGCTTATGATTTTCAATAATTGATAATCGGATGCCAGTTAAAGTTTGCAGAAAATTAAACATTTTTCCGTCTAATAATACTAGAATTTGTGAAGAATAGTGATAAAACTGTTTGTCAGAAGTGGAGTTCTCTTACTATAGCAGTTTGTTTAGAATTGTTCTCAAACTACAGGTCATAAACGTGATAAATACATATGTATTTCCACCTGGACAGTGAAAAGTGAATGTTTGAATTTATGCAATATAACAGCACACAGAAAACATGGTTAAAACCATACTCTATGAGCACTATAAAGATACCAGATTTTAATCGATAATCGAATTGGAAGGTACATTCAATTATTCAGATTAATCGATTATGATCTTTTTATCCGATTCCCAACACTATTGAGCATACACCAATTATTTTTTTATTAGCCCAGTGTGTATAAATAATGTAATGTTATTTGAAGAAAAAATTATGACAGAGTCACTTTAAATGGTTTTATGCTATGAAGTAAAATTAATTTTAGTTTGGATTTGATTTGACAGTTTAGAATAGTGTTATGTAATTCTGTATAACATTTTATTTATATTTCTGTTATAGGTTTCAGAATTTATTGGAACATTTCAAAAAGAAGAAGAAGAAAAATATTCTTTACAAATTCTTAAATATTTTAATGAATTGAGTGAAGTTGTAGGTGAGTTGATGACATAAGGGCTTAGATGAAATTTATGTCAGATAAATGACAGGATGTTGGAATGCTCAGATGTCTGATTAAACAGGTTGCATTGTATGTTCTTGCATCTATTCATAAAAGCTGATTCAGCATCAATTCTAAACAAAAATTTTAACTTGTGTTGCATCTATTCTAAAAATTGGTATCTGTGCTTATTATATTTTATTACCCCTGTTGTCATATATGGGTACACATTTTAGTTATTGAATGATGAGAATTTAGTACAGTCAAACTTCGATGGCTCGAACACCTAAGGGACAGATGGAAATAGTTCGAGGCAAAGGGGTGTTCGAGATATCGAGGTCAATCTTTGTTAAAACTTAAACAAAGGGACCGCAAAAAGGGTTCGAGGCATCCATGGTGTTCGAGTTATTACAGGTCGAGCCATTGAGGTTCTACTGTATATAAACAACCAATTACATGTTTTACATTAAATATTACCACTTTTTTTAACCACGAAGAACATGATCCTGCTTGTTGTAACCCTCTTCAAATATTTATGAATAAAATACAAATGAAATGATAATGCAATAATTTTTTCTTTGTTTTTAGCTTGTACAAGCAGACGACATGTTATTGTATGGAAATATAACACATCAGGTTGTGTAACGGCATTGAAATGTAAACTACCATTAGAAAGTTTATGTTATAGTAAGTAGAACATGTATAAGGTTAGATACAAAATAAATTCATTTGTTAGATCTTTGCATAATCTTTTTTTATTAAAGAAAATGAAGAGAGAATGAAGAATTATATTAACTTTGTGACTGCCCAAAAATAGTCATGAGACCACTATTTGCATTAACAAAATCTGAACAGTTATTTTTTATTTTAACTTTTGGAACTTAACAATAAAAAACAGCATTAGGTGCAGATGAGGAAGGGAATTGAGAAGCAAGAAATTTATTTGGGGCATGAATGTATTTATAATGATAGGAGCATAATAGGGGTTTATGGACATATTGAGAACAGCCAGACAGACAGACATGTCAGTAAAAATCAAGTCAGTCTTGCTGTACTTTGGGACACAAAGGACAAAGTGTCTGATAAAAATTTGACCAAGTTTTGGTTTGTCTTGTCGTCTTACAGTCTACAAATGTTCTCAATTTCATTTATTTAAGCAGTTCTACGCTATGCTAATAGCATTTTTGTTTTAAACCACCTTGACCTAAAGCTGAATAGTTGCTTCCCTTTGTTATTAAATAATATATGTTATTAATATTATTTAATACTATATCAGTCGTAAAAATGATTAATCCTAAAATATTGAGATCAAATAATAAAAAAATTGGCATCAAATTTATGTTTTGTAGTGTTCAATATGCTATATTTCGTCTGTTTTTGTAATAACTGACAAAGAGAAATTAATTTTTCACATTTCTATATGTTTTGGATGCATAAATTCCATGTGAGACACCAGTGTGAGATTCATGCATCTCACATCACTTGACCTCCCTTGACATAACAATGCAAATAACATCGCGTCATAATGCCAAAACGTCAGAAAACCACACAACTTCGCACATTGGAAATTCACAACGCTTCTGTTTGAAAACCCCTGATGCGCAACCTCAAAGATTAAATTGTAAAGTTTTGTACCTGTGGTACAAAACCAAAACGCACCCGATCTTTTCAAATATTGAATTTATTTTGCAGAGGGTGGTCTAGTTTAAGAGATCACATTTTTGTTTCATGGCGGCCATGTTTATTACTTTCAATATTCGGCCGAGAAATGTAAGAAAAATAATCAGCCACGATAAAAAATGTGAGACAGGACAATTCCACCCTCGGATTCACATTTTCTATCATCTTAAACTCGGCAAGCCTCGTTTCTGACTGGAAAATGTTAACCCTCGGGTGGAATTGTCCAATCTCACATTTTAGACCATGACTGATTATTATAATCCCTACAGGCCTTTATGATTAAGGGAATAGTATTTGATATCCCGGAATTTGTTGACCAAAATTGTCAAAGTTGGGCAGATTTTGTCTCTGTCTTGTAGATTTTACGAGATGCCTGACCAAAAGTCTGACAAGTTGTTAGAACTTTTCTATACATGTATGTTTAGGTTTATACTTGTATATTTTCAGACCATAATAAAAAACTTCTAGAGTCTCATCCCATTAATATTAGACTAAACCAAAGGATGATGGGCATGAAGAGAACTGTACTGTACAACATCTAAGGGGTTAACTTTTGCCTTATCTATTAGCTGAAAATCATAGAGGAAATAAAGGACTTTCAAATTAGTTGTCAACACATTGACATGTCCTATATTCAGAATGTGACATGTCCTATATTCAGAATGTGACATGTCCTATATTCAGAATGAGACATATCCTTTATTCAGAATGAGACATGTCCTGTATTCAGAATGTGACATGTCCTATATTCAGAATGAGACATGTCCTGTATTCAGAATGTGACATGTCCTATATTCAGAATGTATGCGACCTTTAAAAAAGCAAGAAGTGGGAGAGATATGGAATGAATGTCAAAGACAGGAAAAAGTTAGCTAAGCCATTATGTTTGTACTTGATTGTACTTCATTAGTGATGCACATGTGACAATATAAACTTAAAATTCATGGACAGGCTTTTAATGTATATCTGGAAATACATCAAGTCCTATGTTGTATCTTTAAATACTTTGAAACAAAAGACACAGAAAAAAAACCCCAAAAAAACAAAAACAAAAAAAACAAAACAAACTCTTGTAAAACAGTGTTTACATGATACTCCACTAGACTACCAAAACTTCTATTTTGTGTACTTACATCTTTGCTTTATTTTCAGCTAAGAAAGTACCAATATTAATATTTAGTGGTGATCACGAAGGTGTCATAATTAAATGGGAAAGAATGCAATCCAATCATTTTATGTATAGGTATTTATACTCTAGTCATAACTTATCATACTTTTACATCAGGGCTACAGATTTCATAAGTTTTTGAATACATTTAAGAAGTTTTATAATAGATGAACATATGATATCTAAATATGGCATTACTCATAAACAGCTTATTACTCAGGGCATTTCTAAACCTCGTTTTTACAGAAATGTTATTAAAAAGTGCCAGAAATTGATTCAAGTCCAGAAAAGCTGGGATGTAACTTACATTCTTTATGTAATAGGGAATATCGACAAGATGTTTTGCTTGCATCAGTTAAATTAGCTTTGGGACCTTGTGACCTGAAAATTTTGCACACATATTGGCTTCTCACTGATACTGTCGATGTCTACTGAAATTCTTGACCAAATTCTATTGAAAGTTTTTAATTTGATTTTTCTTCTGTTATGCGACAGTGTTCTACCAGCAGACTAGGCTCATTGAGCTAGCCAGCAGTTTAGAGGCAAGCACCCCTTGACCCACCTTTCAAAATTAAGTATTGTCTTTTTCTCACCATTCAAGATTGTGGTCATGGAGTTAGTAGTCTATCTGTATTTGGTATTATTCGTATGTTTTTTATACTGTAGGTAAACGGCACAGATAAAGGAAAGGTTTGGGTGCCCATAAACTGGTTTAACCCTACCACTGGTTTTTGTTAGTGCCGGTAGCAAGTCCGGCTGTCGAGAGTTTCTATCGTTGTCTACGTTTGTCTTTTGTCTTATACCTGTTTTTCCTGTGTAGTTCCCTGGCAGGTTGTGGCATGTAATTATAATTTTCAGCCATTGTAGGTGTTTCCTGTTATCCATTTTTAGTTCGCCTCAACGAAGTTGAGGAGGACTATTGGAGTACCCCCGGCGTCTGTGTCCACGTCCACATTTGAGTATATATCTTGGTAACTATGAAGGGTAGGATCATCAAACTTTGTATACAGGTGCATCTTGGGCTATCTCACAGCCTCCAAGAAAATTAGGTCACTTTGACCTATATTTTCCGCTTGAATGACTTACATTCAAGTTTACGTCCGAGTTCAGATCTCAGTCACTATACATGGTAGGATCACTATACATGGTAGGATCATGTAACGTTGCATATGCATTCATCTCTGATGGTAGGTCAACATCCAGGCAAAATTAGGTCACTTTGGCCTATATTATCTGCTTGAACGACTTACATTCAAGTTGACGTCCGAGTTCAGATCTCAGTCACTATACATGGTAGGATGATCATGTAACCTTGCATATGCATGCATCTCTGATGGTAGGTCAGCATCCAGTCAAAATTAGGTCACTTTGACCTATATTTTCCGCTTAAACGACTTACATTCAAGTTTACGTCCGAGTTCAGATCTCAGTAACTATACATTATAGGATCATATAACCCTGCATATGCATGTGTCTCTGATGGTAGGTCAGCATCCAGTCAAAATTAGGTCACTCTGACTATATTTTCCGCTTGAACGACTAACATTCAAATATACGTCTGAGTTCAGATCTCAGTCACTATTCATGGCAGGATCATGTAACCTTGCATATGCATGTATCTCTGATGATAGGTCAGCATCCAGGCAAAATTAGGTCACTTTGACCTATATTTTCCGCTTGAACGATTTACATTCAAATTGACGTCCGAGTTATCTCAGTCACTATACATGGTAAGTTCATGTAACCTTGCATATGCATGCATCTCTGATGGTAGGTCAGCATCCTGGCAAAATTAGGTCATTTTGACCTATATTTTCTGCTTGAATGACTTTCATTTAAATTTTAGTTCCGCATTCTGATCTCAGTCACTATACATGTTAGGATCATGTTACCTTGCATATGCATGCATCTCTGATGGAAGGTCAGCATCAAGGCAAAATTAGGTCACTTTGACCTATATTTTCTGCTTGATTGACTTACATCCAAATTTACTGAAGAGTTCAGATCTCAGTCACTGTACATGT
>MJUU01057147.1:32810-47784 GCA_002080025.1 Modiolus philippinarum | reverse complement strand
ATTAGATTCTCAGGCCATTTTTCTGAAAAAAGTATGAGGCAGGGAGGGAGAAAATTTTTATTTTTATTTGTTCAAAATCATGATGAGGCATCTTTTTACATTGCTGAAATGCCAAAAAAGTGATGAGGCAGGTAATTTTCATTTTTTTTATTTGAAACTTGAATAAAAAAGTAAAATTAGTTCTCAGAAAAGAGAAGAGGCAGGGGCCTGAGAAGCTAATGTATTTTTTTTATTTTGCCTTAGGTTCATTTCAGACTAACAATCAATAAGCAGATGAAATTATCCTTTAAGATGTTTCCACTAATCATAAATCATTGGTGGTGCCTACAAAGACAAACTTTAACCTGATTTACTCATGCCTTAAATGTAGGTCAAAGTGACTGAATTTTGATTAACAATATCGTAACTGTCCAAGGTACATCTATTGACAAAATATAATTCCTATACCTACTCTTGTATTGTAAATGTGGACTTAAAAAGCAAACTTTAACCTAAAAATCCTTTCATCCATGAAATGTAGGTTTGGGTGACTCAATTTGTATACCACTTTCCAGAACTTTTGAAGATTGGAATGTGGACAAAAGCTCATCCATCTATGACTTGTAGTTAAAACAATCTATTTATGTATTATTTTTGTGGCAGATGAAAGAACAAACCGGTGAAATGCTTTATTTCCATCCAAAACTTTGTTCACAAGAGAGATTAAGAATTTATTGGTTCATGTATATAGATCATTTGACTATTAAATGAAAAAGTTTAGTGAATAGTAAAATATCTTATTATTTTTACAGTAAAGAAACATACCAGTTAAGTGATACACAAATGAAAAAGAAGAAAAAAGCTGGAAGTAAAGCTAGAGAATTAATTTTAGAGCAACAATTAAACCAATCACAATCAAGAAAAATGGTAGAACCAGTCAAACTAGATCCAGCCAAAGTTAACTTTAGAAATGTACAAAGTCACTATGCCTATAATAAACCAATACTACCTCCAGTGAGTAACAAATTGTACAGGAGATTTTGTTTTTATATTTTGCTATCTTTCTAGAGAGATAAATTAATGTCATCACATTTTTCACAATATCAATATTCATTTTGATTAATCTAACATATTTACTTGGTGCATTTTCTAAGATACGATCAGTTTTTGCTTCATTATGACATTATACAATTTTTGACCTAATTTTGCAACAAATTGGGAAATTTAAAACATTCAAAATAATCACTTATTATGTATGGTTTTGTTTATTTTATTGACAGTCTCAATGTTCATTGTACAGAAATAGGAGGAATACACAAATTTTAGCAGGCTTTCCAGGCAACACTAACATTCACTGTTCAATATTATTCACAGGAAATTATAAAATCAGCATCAAGATTAACAGAAATATTATGAATATCTGCAATATTGTATTGCTTACTTGGAGGCCTACATGTATAGATAGCCTAGATGCAATTTTACTAGTGAATTCTTTTAAAAAATTATTGAACATGCAAAGAGTGATTTAAGTCATTTCTGCAATATTGCTACTTTGTACCCTTTCCCATCAACCATTTTCATTGCAATCAGCCACTCATTATTTAGTTTTCGATCATATAAACTTATAAATAAAAAATAGATAGTCATCTCATTCTTTCATTACTAATGTTTTATCACACTATATTCCCCAATCCAATGGAAATTGTTTATAATCAAATGAAATGATACATTGTTACCCATCCATTGTTTATCAGATGGCTGTCAGTGTATCATTTTCTTTTTTATATTTAAATAAGTTATATTGAGTATATGTCATATTAGTTGGGATAATAATAATTAATGCTATAATGCAAGATAGTTTTAGTAAAAACCAATTATGTTTTTTTGAGATTTGGTAAATGCATGAAAGGTACAAAAGGTCAGTCACTCATGATGTAAAACAACAACTAGTACTTGCAAATCTTTGTTGTCTATATATCTTTGGTATCCTATTGTAAACCAAGTGTAGAATGGTAGCTCTATAGGTGTTTTTTTATACATTTTGAGGTCTGCCAAATCGAAAATTATAAAAATGTCTTATAGAGCTATGGTTCGGCATCTAATTGTAAGCATTCATCAGTGTAAATATTTATGTTTGTTAGAACAGATACAATAAACTTGTTTCAGACTGCAACTCAAGATGACCAGAAAATAACCATAATGAAAGTTGTCTTTGTTGAATATTTAGATTATATTATAGCAGCCTCGGAGGATAGTAATATATGTAAGTATAAGTACACTAAAACAGCATGTAACCTTCAGACATTCAACGCTTTGCTTTTCACCACAATATGAATGACAAAACATCCTCCAAAAACTGCATGATAAATTGATATTAAGTATCCATTTATCCTTTGCTGTGTTATTGTGTCGACTGCGTTCATGCAGTGGTGACATAAAGGGATCACTATCTGTTGTCTTGTGTCAGCATTGTCCCCCTTATCGGCGTCACAAAAATTTTTGTCACATTTTTCCCAGGAATTATGTATTTGGTATGGAGCAGTATGGAATATCAGTATTGGGACCTATACTGTGTAAAGGAGTTTGGGACCTCTCGCATGCCCACTTCCTGTTTTATGCACTTTAGAATATTTTTTGTGTCTTGAAAATTTCTGTCACATTTTTCTCAGGAACCGCAGATCCCAGCCTTCTGCAATTCAGTATGGAGTATCAGTATGGGAACTTGTACTGTGTAACAGAGTTTAGGGATCTCTTGCATGCCCACTTTCTGTTTGACAGAACTTAGAATATTTTATGCCCATCTGCATCACAAAAAAATTGTCACATTTTTCTCAGGAATCACATATCCCAGCCTTCTGTAATTTAGCACTGAGTATCAGTATTTGGACCTATATTATGTAATAGAGTTCTGGACTTCTTGCATGCCCTCTTCCTGTTTGACCAAACTTAGAATATTTTCAAAGCTTGAAAATTTTTGTCACATTTTTAGCTCACCTGAGCCAAAGGGTCAGTGTGAGCTGTTGCCATCACTTGGTGTCTGTCGTCCGTCACATTTTCATCTTCTCTGAAACTACTGAAGCAAATTCAACCAAATTTTACAGGAATGATGTATGTTAGGTCCTTCACAAAGATTGCTCATTTTGTTCCGATCCAATAAAAAATATGGCTGCAAGCACAGAACATAGTTTAACATTGCATCGTATGGGAAAATCACATTTTCATCTTCTCTGAAACGACTGAAGCAAATGCAACCAAACTTTACAGTAATGATGTATGGAAGTTCTTTACAAAGATTGCTCATTTCGTTCTGATCCGATAAAAAATATGGCCGCCAGCTCGGAACTTAAGTTTAACATAGACCCTATGGGAAAAATCGGAATGATGTATTTAAGGTCTTTTGCAAAGATTACTCATTTCAATAGTATCTGACAAAAATATGGGTCCCAATAGTGAACATAGCTAACAATAGACCCCATTGGAAAAAAATCATTTTTTGGTCGATCATGGCATAGAAGCATTTTGTCAGGTGAGCGATACAAGCTCAGTTTCTGAGCCTTTAGTTCTCAGAAACCACATATCCCTTCCTTCTGCAATTTGGCATGGAGTATCAATATGGGGACCTATAATGTGTAAGAGGGTCTGCGATTTCTTTCATGTCCTCTTCCTGTTTCCTTGACGAATATTTTTTTGCGTTATTACGGGGCGACACATGTCTTCCCTGGAAGACTTACTACTAAGTTGCTTGATTTATTTTTGTGTCATTTTTACCAGCTGAAATTTTTAACATGCCAAAAAAAAAAATCCCCACAGCAAGTCGAGGATGACATGCATTTAAGCAAAATCAATGATAAGAAACAACCAAGCAGAAATCAGGAATGTTTTCAAAATTATATCAGCAGATTAAATTATACTCAAAAACTAAAATTCCAAAATAATATAAAGATTAAAACATACCTTTTGCATTGTAGCATTTGTAAGTCTTGATCATTTTAAAACTTTTCAGTATATAAATAGTACCTGGATGTGTATTTATAAGGGAAATATTTGATGTTTCAAACAAAAATATGAACATCGTTTTCAAAAATATAATGTTTGGCAGGAAACATTATGGAATTGCAATTTTATTGTGAATCCTTGATGTTTGACAAAACTTGTAGACCCTATTTGTGGTCTGTGTAAACAATCAAGTAAACATGTGGAAATGGGAAGTCTTATTTTCATTGTAGTTGTTGGTTTCTTGATATAACTTTAAAAATATAGTCAAAATGCACAGATTTACGACAGTGTGAAGGGACTACAAACTATGCGAAATAACAAATTGGGGAGTTACCAATCAAATTTTTTCAACAAATCATGGAAATGTGATTTTCAGATTGTTATTGTAATATGAATTACCTCCCCCTGTAAATAAGAATTTTTTAAAAAGTAATATATTTTGCATCCTTAACAAATAAATGTTCCTTATTTGATTAAATTTTTTTATCAATAAACAATTTTTAGTGAATCCCATAATTAAAAGCAAAATATGGATGTATAGTCTGTATTAAATTGAAACAGAAATCATTTACTGTTCCATTCAAGGCTTAATATGTCTGATTTTAGTTGACATTCTGCTCTGTTGCAGTTGAACAGTAATCAATCAATCAATTAAGGCATGTATCATATGCTTATTCCATTTGAATGTAATCAGATTCCATGCAGTTAATCAAACTTCACGAATAATCATATTTTTCTCCTCATTTTTCGCTAATAATTTGTCAGTGTTAATATGTTATAACAGCAAAATAGATTTACAAGGTTAAAAATATGCAATATGTTGCAGAATTAAAGATTATTTTCTTCTGTTTTTGATTATCTTGTAAATACTTATAGCTTTGACATTTATATGTTGTTGAATGAAATTGTGTAAGACTATATTATGTATATTGCAGTTGACATTAGAGATATGATGACTAATTGTTTTTTTTTTGGGACTTGCAAGAATTTTTGAATTTCCGAATTTCACTATGAAATAAGTCATTATCTCCATTAGAAGCAATAAAAGTTTTTGTTTTACTGTTTGAAAATATTGACTATTATGTCAAAAGTTTGCATATAAATAGGCTATGAAATTTGATGACTATTTTTTAAAGATGCAGAAATATTTATTAATTATTTTGTTCCTTATTCAAACATGCCTGTGCCAGAAAAAAAATTTTTTTTGAACCAAATTGTCTAATGAATGATTAAGATTTTTATTTAGGGAATTTTTGGCAAAATGTATAGAATTATGTGTTATTTTAAGGGGAGGATTCTGCATAATGTGGAATTTCTATGACCTATTGATGGAACGTTATTCTTGTACATGAAATTAATTCCTCGAATTAAATCAACAAAATGTTGGAATTTGAAAAAATCTCAAGCATACAAATCACAAAAGTTGTTAGAAAAAAAATGAATTTATCCAAAGTTTACTTTGATGATAACATGTGCAATTCTTGTTTTCTTCCTGTTAAATCAAATATAATTCATATACACTAAAATTTTACATATGTTTCAGATTAAATAACTGTTTACCTTTGCATAAGTTTAATAGCAAATATACTTAGAGACAATCTATTATTAACAGCAATATTTGTTTGTCATGCAGCCTCGTAAGTTTTTCATCACAACATATAAACACTTGAACAAAACAATGAGATCATGAAAAAGAGATATGGGTTAGGTATTAATTTAAGCATTGATCTATAAGCACTACTTAGAAGCATTTAGTCAGATGAGTGATGGAGGTTCAGCATCTCAGCTTCTCATTTCAGGCACCCATTGTGCTTATTTCATTGAAAGAAAACATACTATATGAAACTACCACGTATTTGTAGAGACTTTGACTCATTTGCATTTACTCCATAACTACTGCATTGGATAATTCCTTGTTTTTACCATTTTGTCTGTGTTTGTTTACATTGTATGCTATGTGATAACTTTTACTAAACAGATATATGGGGATTTGATGATGATGCCGTGAAAGCGTTAAAGGATATGAAACCTGAAGATTTAGATAAACTGATAGAAAAATACAGTATATTACTAGATCCAGACTCAGAATTACTACCAAAAAATAGGAAATTTAATGTAAGTAAATTACTCGGAATTACTACCAAAAAATGGGAAATTTAATGTAAGTAAATTACTCGGAATTACTACCAAAAAAATAGGAAATTTAGTGTAAGTAAATTACTTTGAATTACTACCAAAAAATAGGAAATTTAATGTAAGTAAATGACTTCTGCCAAAATGTATGAAATTGAACATAAGATCCATACTCAGAAATTTCAAAAAATGGAAATTTAATTTTGAATAACAAATCAGAATTATTGAAAAAAAAGGAAATTAAAAGAATACTTGTATTGAAATGAAAAATTATTTGCTATATCCAGATTCAGAACTACTGCAAAAAATGTCATATTTTATCAACAATACAATTAGCAAGCAAATACTGAAGTAACAAGATGAATAGGGAAATTAAAAAATCAAAAGTAAGAACATTGCAAAATAGAGGGACAGGAAAAATGAGAGGACAAAAAACAAAACAAAACGATCTATTTGGCAATGTAAGCAAAATAGTAGATTATCATACTACATGACATACAAAATCAGGGATCAGTGAAATGCTTTTGTATTTTTTTTGTCTCACTTTCAAATCAAATAAGATTTTGCCAACATCAAATTCTTAGGGACATTGAACCTGAAAAGGAAATATCTGTATAAAAACCATGTTTGCTGTTAATAAATACATCTTTTTCTCTGAGAATCTATATTAAAGTAGATCTTCAATTGTTCTGAAAAAAAATATGGGGTGGCTTGATATATGGAAGCGAGTCAAAGTGATGAGAATCTACTCCAATTTAAATTGGTCTTGCAGAGTGAACCCAACGAAAAACAGGAAGGCTAATTATTAATTACTGGACAAAGTTGTTATAATGAAAATATTAATATAATTATTTTTAAACAAGTTCAAGTGTATTGGTAAAAATATTATTATTTTTTTTTTTTTTTATTTCAGGATAATGATTCTGTAACTAATCGTGTAGCAGGGTTTATATGTAAATTTGTATTTGCTGAACATACCAGCTGTATAACCAGTTTAGTAGTTGTTGGGAGAGAACATGGATTGGATTCTACATATCTGGTTTGTACATATTTACATACAGATTGTGATGGGTGGTTTTGTTGTTTGTGTTATTATGTAACAGTTTGTATTCGTTTCTTCAATTATTCATTAATCAAATTATGGCTTGATTGTCAATTAAAGCATCTTAAAAAGGTATTAGTTTTAAAAGTGTTACCTCAATTGCTTTTTAGAATTTTACTTTGTAAGATTAAAAAAGTATGAACAAGATTTGATTTAGCCTGAATTTACTAAAAGTCAAATATATTTAAATTATCTCCCTTTAGCTGACACCATTCATAATTAACTTGCCATCAAATATTGATGCATACTCCTAGATAATAATGCAAATTACTTTTATTCATCAATTCTATCAATAGACTTGCCTACTCTTACGATTTTGGTTTAAGGCTTACTAGTTTCAAAGTCATCCAACGCCTTAGGATCGTTTACCATTTCCTTACGATTTGTTCAATTTGCAGTATTTCCGGAAAATTTTCAGTTCCTGTCTGTCATTTCATTGCAGTTCCGTTAATTATAACCCCCACGAACAAGTTAAGGGGGTATACCCCCACGAACGAAGTTCAGGAGGTATATAGGAATCACTCTGTCAGTCTGTCTGTCTGTCTGTGATAGCAAACAATTTTTGGTAACAGTTTTTAGCTCACCTGGCTATGCCAGGGTGAGCTTTTGCCATCACTTGGCGTCCGTTGTCCGTCCGTCGTAAACT
Source organism: Modiolus philippinarum (assembly GCA_002080025.1). Classification (NCBI taxonomy): domain Eukaryota; kingdom Metazoa; phylum Mollusca; class Bivalvia; order Mytilida; family Modiolidae; genus Modiolus; species Modiolus philippinarum. The sequence continues at coordinate 39,928 of MJUU01057147.1, read as the reverse complement.
TTTCTTCAAAAATCTTCTCCTCTGAAACCACTGGGCCAATTTAATCCAAACTTGGCCTGGGTCATCACCAGGGTATGTAGTTTAAAAAATATGTTCGGTTAGTCCGAGGACCGAACAACATGGCCGCTGTTACTAAAAATAGAACATAGGGGTAAAATGCTGTTTTTGGCAAATAACTTCAAAACTGTTGCAGATATCAAAAATCTGACGATGTAGAATTGTTCAGAATGACGAGATCTATCTGCCCTGCAATTTTGAAGAAAATCGGAAAAACGGTCTCAGAGTTATAGCCCTTTTTCCGTAAAATTTTCAAAATTTATGCATTTTTTAATTTTTTATTTCAAAAACTGTAACAGATAGAGGTGAAGTGTAAATTGAAAAAATGTTCAGCATATCAAGATCTACATACTCTGAAGTTTTAAAGAAAATCCAACTGCCTGTGTTGTAGTTATTGACTTTTTTCACCAAAAAAAAAAGAATTTTTCAATGCCATATGGTTATGGGTTATTTTCCTTTAAATTCTGCTTTCAAATCTTCTTTGGTTTACTTTTCTCTCTTGAGTTTTAGAGAATTCCCTGCTATCACTTTATTAAAAATAATTAGTTGCTACATAATCATGAGCAAAAAAGTGTTTTTGTACAGATTTTTACATTTTTTTGCAAATATACTTTCATAAACTATACTTATTTCACAATTTAATAATAATTGTATATAATTTTATATTGTTTTGTTTAGTTCTGTTTGTTTGCCCATAACGCAAGTATCTCTCTCAGTTAATATTGTAGTGGCATCTAAGCTTCAATGCATATATAACTTTGTAGCTAGCTGCATGTCTATGCCATGGAGATCTTCTTACCGTCAGTGGTCTGTCCATTGTGAAATTTTCATTCAAACATCTTCTTCTCTGAAACCACTGGTCCAATTGGAACCAAACTTGGGCACAATGGTCCTTAGGTGGCCCCATTAAAAAAAATGTTTGGCAAGTCTGTATCATATCCAAGATGGCCACCAGCAGGGAACACAGTTTAACATTGGACCCTATGGGAAAGCATTCAAAGATCTTCTCTGAAACTACTGCGCCAATTAGAACCAAACTTGGTCACATTAGTCCATTGGTGGTCCCCTTTGAAAATTTTGTCCGGCAAGTCTGCATGTCATCCAAGATGGCCACCAGCGGGAACTTGGTCCAAAATTGGACACTATTGCAAAAATCTTCTCCTCTGAAAATACTGGGCTAATTGGAACCAAACTTAGTCACAATGGTCCATAGGTGGCCCCTTTTAAAAAATGTGTTCAGCAAGTCCACATCATATATCCTAGATGGCCGCCAGGAGGGAACATGTTTTTAACATTGGACCCTATAGGGGAAGATATTCAAAGATCTTCTCCTCTGAAAGTACATGGCCAATTGGAATTGTACTTAGTCACAATGGTCCTTACTTGGTCCCCTTCATAAAATGTGTCTGGATGTTCGCATAGCATCCAAGATGGCAGTCAGCGGGGAACATTGTTTAACCTTGGACCCCATGGGAAATCATTTAAAGATCTCCTCTGAAAATACTATGCCAATTGGAACCAAAGTGAGGCACAATGATCCTTACATGGTCTTCTTCAAGAAAGGTGACAGTTGGTCTACGCCTCATCAAAAATAGCTGCCAGTGGGGAACATAGTTTAATTTTAGATCATATAACATCAGCAAACTTCAAAATGAGACCCTTAAACATTAATAAACAAATTTGAAAATGAGAACCTTAAACATTGTGATTATTTTGACTTATTGTGTCAGCCATGACCCAGGTGAGCGATACAGGCTCTTGAGAGCCTCTTGTTTCAGTAACTACTCATCACTGCAACTTGAAATGTTGTATGCAAGTTTATAATGATGTCCTATACCGCAAGTGGCAATTTCAGGATTGCAGGACATCTACTTCCTGTTTACCGACTTTGTTAATTTTCTAGATCTTTTGTCAATCGTTGAAACTTTTCATAACATTTTTCTCAATAACTACTCATCACTGGAACTTGAAATTTTGTATGCAAGTTTATCATGATGTCTTATACCGTAAGTAGCGATTTCAGGATTGCCGGACATCAACTTCCTGTTTACCGACTCAGTTAATTTTCGATATCTTTTTTCAATTGTTGAAACTTTTCGTAATATTTTTCTCAGTAGCTACTCATCACTGCAACTTGAAATTTTCTATGCAAGTTTATAATGATGTCTTATACCGCAAGTAGCAATTACAAGATTGCCGGACATCTACTTCCTGTTTACCGACTTAGTTAATTTTCAAGATCTTTTGTCAATCGTTGAAACTTTTTGTTACATTTTTCTCAGTAAGTACTCATCACTGCAGCTGGAAATTTTGTATGCAAGTTTATTATGATGTCCTTTACCGCAAGTAGAGATTTTAGGATTGCTGGACATGAACTTCCTGTTTACAGACTTAATTAATTTTCGAGATCTTTTGTCAATCGTTGAAACTTTTCGTAACAGTTTTTTCAGTAACTACTCATCCCTGCAACTTGAAATTTTGTATGCAAGTTTAGAAGGATATCCTATACAGCTAATAGAGATTTCAAGATTGCTGGACATCTTCTTCCTTTTTATCAAATTAGTTAATTTTTGAGATCTTTTGAGCAAATTTCACAAATTGTTTAGTACACAATGGAATTGTGCAATTATAACTTTTTTGTGACAAATCATATCGGGGATCTTCTACTCCAATGGGGAGTGGGGGGTATCATTTTGTGGCCCTCCAGGCCACAGTACCTCTAATTATTGTTGAAATCAGCATTTCCGGTTATTGAAAGAATGTAAAAATTATCTTTAAGACAAGAATTCTAGGTTTCCATCTAAGGAAAAATGTTTTCTTGGATGGAGTATTGTGTAACTACATCAGGTGCTTTTCACTGAAGGGTGTAGTTTCTGTGTTAAAACATGTTTTTTTACATTAATAAGGGCCTTACTATTTTTCATCTCAGATTGCAATTTTTGATCAAATAACTTACTGTTTTTGACCAAATCTGTTTTAACTGTCAAGAAATCTGAAAAAAAAGAAAAAGAAAACATTCTTCTCTGATAAAGGTAACCTCCAAATTAAACAGGAACATTAATTAATTCAAACAACTGCTTCTTCTTTAGAGAATATTCTTATGCATTCATAGAAATATACCAATGAACTATCTTAACGCTGGCAGACAAACTTCAACACTGGCAGAATGTGTTTTTCAATAATCCTTTAACTAGTTTATAATATTTTCAAGAGTGGCAAGAATACCAATGAAATAAAACAAATTTTTATTTTATGATATTATTAGTGTGATGTGATTGGATCATTTGACATCACATGATGTTCTGTAAATACCTTGTAACCTGGTATTTCCATAAATAGTACATGATGTTCTATATTTGGAAACGTCAGGTTTACAATGTATCAAACGTTACATACTAATTTCAGTGAGGATAACATAATAATATAATAAAACAATTATAGCATGGCAAGTTCGATCAATACATGGATTTATAAACCTGATTAGGGTATATTGATCTTGGACTTTGTTCTCAGTCAATATACTCTAGTCAGGTCTATTAATCCATGTATTGAACTTGTCGCCATGCTATATTTGTATATTGTTGCAAATTATCATAAGTGTATGTATGCAGCTTCAGTAAATAATTTTGAACTGATTTTCAGAATTTCTTTTCAGTTAAGTGGTGGATGGGACAGCAGGATCTGTATTTGGGACTTAGAAAAGGGGAGGTAAGTCTGATTTCATCTTTTGAAAATGCATTTTCTAATTGGCTGCAATGTCTATAATACTTATACCAAGGGATGTCCATTCATAAAAATTCTTCATCCGTCATAAAAAAAGGTTTGATAGAATCATATTTGAAATTCATATAAAATGCCTTCAAGCGTCCAAAAACAAAAAACAAAAAAACCATTTATATACCATTTACCCTGAAGAATAAATATTGCACTTGAAACTGGAAAAATTCCATGCAATATTGAAATTAAACTTTTACCATTAGTCTCAAATTTTTATGGGTAACCCTTTGCAATTTACTTCTTGTGATAAACTTCATGTATTATTTTACAAAAATATGCAGCCGAGTGGTTTAAGTAGTTTGTTTTATTTGTACAACCACTGTAGCCTATCACCTCTGCATTGTGAGGTCGCCGGCTTTGTTAATGTATTTCACTGAACTGCCCAAAGTTGATGGTTTTCTCCTCCACCCATAAAAACTGACTGTTATGATATAGCTGAAATACAGCTGAAAGTGACATTAAACCCAGTCAAACAAAAATATGCCTACAAAAAGTAGTTGAATTTGATGTATGATCAGTATTAATTGGGTAAGAATTTAAGTTTGTAGGCAATTATTATGATATCAAAAATATAATTGTTTATATAAAATTGTTAACTTGCTTAAAATTTGAGGTTTTCTAGTGCAGCTTGATGGTATACTTGATTTTTTTTTTACTTTTTTAGTCTGCATGACACATTTAGAAATACATCACCAGATTCCAAGTTAGATAACTTAGAATTGGCATGTGATGGTGTAATTATGGAAATGGATTACTCTCCAAAACAGTAAGTAAAGTTTGATAATAGAGAGATTCTTCTCTTATGCTTTCCCCTTTCTTTCTACTTTTAACTTCTAGTTAGGGCTATTCCATTAAAAAGGATGCACCAGGGTCAAAGGCAGAGAATGAAAATTCTTTTGGGTTCTTGTTGATTTTGTATCGTATTGCTATACTCATACTTGTCAATTACCCTTGGTTGTTGGGGTAATAGAAAACTGCCTTCTGACCCTGGTACATGCATTTAAATGGAAAAGCCCTTAATATTTATACCTTCATATGTGAATTTGTTCTACTATGTTGATTAGTTATTGCAAAGGTCATGAATATATCAAAGAAGCATTTGTTTTTTTTTCATAAAATAAATCAAATATGATGTGTAACTTTCATATGAAGATTCTTATTATATCAGTAATTACAAGTTACAAATACTGTATATCCAAAATTACTCTTTAACACATTTGTTTGCATATATCATTGAAATGGCATCACACTTAGTTGATACAATTACCATTTTAAGAGATGGGAAGAAATACAAAAATCACTACAAATATAATTAATGATGTTGATGTGAATTCCTCAAATCAATTTATCCTTGCAAGCTTTTTAAAGTTTGTAACTACAGTTTCAAAAGTCAAATATTGAAAATTTAATTCTGGAAATTTAGATGTTTATCCCTAATCATTGTAGGTATAATGATATTCAACAGCTTGTAAAGCTGAATTCTATATATTCTGTTGTAAAGCACAAGTAGTGCATTGGTGACTGTATTCTAAAGCAAAGTATAGAACTTTTTTTAAAACCATGTTGCATGATTTTTTAACTTTTTAAATTCAAGTGGCTTTTCGTATGTCATGCCGGCATTGTACAAATAGAAAGCTCTTAACTAAAATCAATCCTTTATGAAAAATATTTTTAAATCTTTTTCCAGTAATGAATTTGCTTATTCCTCATCTGATGGTATGGTATACATTAGAAAGTTTTCATTGGATGGCTCCAAGATGACCTTACAAAATACTCTACAAGGTCATGAAGGGGAGATAACATGTGTAAGATGGAATCCTCATGGCAAAGGATTCTGGGTAACAGGGTCTGATGATGGAACTATTAGGATTTGGGTAAGTATTACTGTGTAAGATACAAGTTTGATATTTTGAAGTAGTATGCAAGTTTAAACTGGTTTTTTGGTGACACATACCAAATAGTTGAAAACATGTCAAATTTATTATTCCATTTTGCTTTTTTTGCCATAATGATGCTTGGAAATAAAACCTACCGATACTTGTCAGACAACATTACAATATTACTCGTATTAAGCACCCATGGTGCTTAAGAAATTTGAAAGGGGGGTGCTTATTAAGCCTTATTCCAAAACAAAGATCTTGTAACAAAATTCTTCGATCTTTCATCAGTTCACAAATGTAATCAATGTAAAGATGCTTCAACTATATAAATCTTTGACAAACAGAAGAAAAGAATAAGGCAGGGCAGTTGATTGGACCCAAGCGCAAATGAGAAATATGATGACTCGATTGTTTACAACCAGAAACTCTGACGTATACCCATGTGAAATTTATGAAAAACAAATTGATGACAGAATAGGTATAAAATAAATACAGAAATTGTGGTTTCTAGTTGGAATTTTGAGTTGGCACTTAAGGATTTCAAAGGAAAATTAAGGATATGGGCACTTGTAGCTGCAGGGGCGCTTAATACGAGGAATATGGTGTATACATAATGCTTCCCTGTGTTCGGACAACATTAAGAGAGATCAGCATAAATGTTTTGCGTATTTTTACAGGAAACTTACACATCAAAAACGTTAAAAAAATGCTCTTAGTTATGGCCAGTAATTTGCCAGAAAAGTCGATTTTCTTCCTTAATTAAAGGTATTTTCCATAGGGAAATACCTTTATTGGGATACTAAAATCGTGTTGGTTTTTTTTTCTTCTTTTCACAGAGGTGTCTAAGTTGGTAAGTGTAGGTCGATGAAATTTGGTGGGGTTTTGTAGTTATGTCCCCCAAACGAAGTTTGGGAGACATATTGTGTTTACTCCGTTTCTTATTATTATTATTATGGCTCCCAAACGAAGTTTGTGGAGACATATTGTTTTTGCTCTGTTTCTTATTATTATTATTATTCTTNATCAGGGGAGGGGGTTATTTTAGAAAACTCCCTAAACATGTTTTGTGATATTATTCGGAAATGGTAATAAATAGGTAGTGAATTGTAATGGGAAAAATGTTTGTTAGGTTATGACAGATATTTTGTTCAATTGAATGAATGTTGATGGATGGACCGTTTTCATGATAAGGGCTTGCAAAGTTTTGTTACTTTTCTTGGAGCAATTATTTGAAGAAATTTCGGAATGTGTATGGAATAGGTATTTGGGACCCATACCATTGTATTTAGTTGATATGTTTTACATTTAAAAATGTAGGGGTCAAAGGTTATTGGTCACTTTAAAAGGGATGACATCAGTTCCTTAAAATAAACTATCCAGCTACTATTTAAAATGATAAATGAT
>MJUU01057147.1:16361-31364 GCA_002080025.1 Modiolus philippinarum | reverse complement strand
GGTACTCTTCTGTTTTGCCGGGACACTTGAAAAACGGGAATATTTTAAATTTTCCATTAGCACATCTATCTAAATGTTCGCTAAGTGGTATTTTTCTATATTGGGGTTGCCGAATCTGTTGTTTGTGCACACGCACTCTTTCACAAATACTATTTCCGGTCTGGCCATTATAGTTTTTACGGCCATTTGTACATGTAATACAATATATTAAATTTTCGGATTTACAATTCATATCTGTATTCACCGTAAATTATTTCCCGTTTTTAAACTGTTTCTTCACACCCACCTCCAAATAATTAAAATCAGCTTTACTACATACTCCGCATCTGGAGTCACCGCAAACGGAAACTGAAGGTATCTTTTCTTGCATGTCAAATTTTGCCCTGGTCAGGTGGCGTTTCAAATTTTTTGGCTGTCTTTTACTATTTATGATCAATTTGCATTTTGCCAGAATTTTCATTTTGTCACTTACATGTAGAATCGGTAAGTTAGATTTTATCATGTTAAAGGTATTCGGCATTGACGGATCATGCGTAGTAACTACAGGAATAATTTCTTCTTCGTCCCGTTGTTCTTTTGGTGTTCTCAATTTGGCCACTGTTAATTGATTAGCTCTGTTAATACCATCCTGAATGAGTTGTAGCGGATATTTCTGTTGCACAAGATATGTTTTAAGTTCGTCTAATCGTGTTTTACGTAGTTGTTCATCTAGCACTATTGCACATATCCGTCGCGCCATACAATAAGGGATATTCCTTTTAGTATGCGCGGGGTGGCATGATTCAAAGTTTAAGTACTGGTGAGAATCTGTCTTTTTATAATAAATATCCGTTATTATTGTATTATTTGAAACTTTCAGGAGTATATTGGGAAACGGTAGTTCAGTTTGGCTGCTTTCCTTGGTAAATTTTATTGACGGGTGTAGAGAATTAAGGACATTATGGAATGCTTCTAGCTCTTCAACCGACTTCGTCCAGAACACAAAACAGTCGTCTAAGAATCTTTTCTATGTTTGAACAATGTAGTTTTTGAATTCTGGTCCGTATTGGTTTTCAACATTGTCATATAAAATTTTCTCTAAATAACCCATTACCAAGTTTGCGTACAGTTGGAAAGTATTTAGTGCAAGATTAAATTATATTAAGAACATTTTCGGAAACAATGACGTACGTTGCGTCACAGATTTCCCATAGCGACGTCGCCTAACGACTTTGTTAGTCTTGAAAAGTCCTGTGAAGGATGAAAACGTTAGACTAATATTTGATGTACCAAAATCATTTTGTCATTACAATTTTTATCTATATAGTGCTGTACACTGTGTTATATATATATATATATATATATATATATATATATATATCTTTTCATGATGACACTTTTTGATATTTTGGTTCCTATTTTTATATATGTTTTAAATGGCTGTCAATTCTAATTATTAACAACTTTATATTTATAAACTTTGTGAAATGTTTATCATAGGTGATAGATAATTAGATGACATTTTAATAAAATGTTTCAGCAATCTTATCTAATCAGTTCAAAAAATTGATATCAAAGCAAAATTAGTAATTTTAGTATGAAATAAAGGGCAACGCCGAGTGCAGCATGATACCAAAGCAGCACGTCGACCACTGAAATTTGAACAAGTGTAATTTAAAGTGAGTGTGGACCTACTAAAGAGCCGAGTTTGACACAATATTAGATGGACACAATAAAGGGCTTGACCCAGTAATTTGCTGGACACAAACTATGGAAAATAAAAATTAAATTAGCCCTTATGATTCCTTGTATGGATCGGAAATTATAAAAGGTATGTCAAAGTGGTCATCTTAAACCTTGCTATAAGAGGAATCTGAATATACCAACCCCATTATAGTCCGATAAAAAAAGATTTTACATACAAAATTGCAATTTTGGCCCCCTTGACCCCTTATAGTCTGAAACAGTAAGCGCTAAACAAATCCACTGTTAAACTACTGAAAGCTTATATCAAGAGGAATCCAAAGAAAAATCCCATCGAAATCTGATCAAAAATAAAATTTCACATTATTTAGAAAAAATGCAATTTTGGCCCCTTTGACCCCTTTTTGCTAGGAGACCATAGGAGTTACCTCAAATCTGTTGGCATACTACTGAAAACTCATATCAAGAGGAATCCAAAGAATAAAATCCCATCTTTTAGCCTGGAAACGTTTAGAGCTACACCAAATCCGTTGAAAATTGCCGTAAGCATATATCAAGAGATTGAAAAAAAAAAACAAACAAAAAAAAACCATCAAAATCCTTTGAAAAATAAAAATTTCAGGTAAACTGCAAATTTTCAATTTTGGCCCCATTCGGCCCCTCATAGCTGGGAAAAGAAACAAGTTACCAAAAATCTAATAGTTGAGCGCTGTCTTAATTTTCCATAAAGAATCCATTGGAAACAGCATCAAAATTGGACAAAAAATACAATTTTTTTTTTAGATTTGCCCCTTTGGGCTCAAATTTGTGTAGGGAACCATACATACTACATTAAATCCATTGAATTTTACTCTTTTGAAATTTTTCTCAAGAGCACACTGAAAGAATTCCCGTCAAAATCTGATTAATAATAAAGATTCTAAAGTCAGTTATGTGAAAACACCAAATTTTACCCCTTTTTTGCCCTTTATTGTAATTTGGCGGGGCCAAAAACTTATAATTGAAATCTCAGTTTACGCATCTGCCAAGAAACATCATTCTTAAATTTGATAATGATCCGTCCACTAGAACCAAAGTTACGCTGTCCAAAGACGCTGACACCAAAGCTATACCATTATACGACCGCAAAATTTTTGCGGTCGTATAAAAATCAAAAATATGAAAAAAAATAAAATATTTCTTTCTTTTGGTACCATTCACCAGCCTGGTCAGGTTTCGATCAGACTGACCTGTGAATCTGATCTGTTTTAAGAAACAGAATTTTCTCCCAAATTGTAAGCGATACACTGCAGCCGTTACATATAGCTAATTAAATGTGACAAAGAAAACATGTATCTCTTTTCATTTCTTACTTTGGGTCCAAAATTATAAGACCAACTGTTATGGGGTGATGGACCAAAAACTAATTTTTGATGTATGATGTAGGTGTCATGCTAATAGCTTTCTTTGAAGACCTTCCATTCAAAAAAGTATTAAGTAGGAGTTGATCTTTGAATGAGGTCAGTGTCAAAATCAAAGCCAACAACTGTACTTGACGTTTAAATTATCAAAAATAGATACACATGAAGCTTAGAATGTTTGTTTAATGATTAATATGATAGTTTAAAAAAAATAAGCCAGTTTGTTAGGACAATCAATAATGAGAACATTATGACGCAACTTTGGAAAATACTGTGGAAGTACTTTTATTCGTGGACACCAATTTTCATGGTTTTCATAAATATCACTGTTTAGAGGGTACTTAAATTCGTGGTTTAGATTTCTACCCATTAAAGCTCAAGGGAAAAATTCATTTCGTTGGGATCTTAATTTCATGGTTTTTGCTAACCACGAAATCCACGAAAATTGGAACCCCACGAACAATTGTACTTTCACAGTACCTATCAATTGTTCTTGGAACAATTGACATTCTAGTCTTTTCTTGACTTCAAAGTCCAGACTACCTACAATCAGGACATTAAGATCATTACATGAAAAAACAATTTGTACTGGGGGTAATTTGCTGTTTTTGCAAATGACTCAAACACCGCTACAAATAGTTAAAGTAAGATGAGGTAAATTTGATGAGATCTACCTGCAGTACAGTTTTGAAGAATATTCTGTGCCGAATCTTTTTCCATAAAATTTTGTAATGTTTTTTGATACTTTTTGTCTAAATATTGAAAATGATAGAAAAATGTTCCAATTACAAAAAATATTCAACATAGTAAGATTTGCATATCCTGCTATTTTAAAGACAAACTGATGATCTATATAGAAGTTATTGCTTCTTTTTCTTTGGATTTTCACAACTTTAAATATGTTTTGACTTGTATTTCAAAAAAAAAAAATTAAATAAAGGTGCATTTTGAATTACAAAAATGTTCAGCTATCAAGGACAATGAAAGGATATGGAGTAAATGTACATGAGACAAAGTCTCTACAAATACACTATTAAACCAAGCAAAGGAACAATGTTTTTATTTTTGTTCTTCATTTTGAAGTCACCATGATGCCTTCAACAATGAGCTATGCTCAATCATAGGAAGTTCAAGACAGTCCCTAGCACCAGTTTGAGCAGAATTCATGTCTGCATCTTTTCCTCCAAGATGGCTGCCAGCAGGGAACATAGTTGCGCCTATGGAAATGCATCAAAGATCTCTCATACAATGTTAACCGAATTTCAACATAATAGTCCTTTGGTGGCCCCTTTCATAGTTATTTTATGTTCTTATCAAGTCAAGATGGCAGCCAATATTTGAATATCTTCTTCTCAGAAACTGTAACACTTTGTGAACTGATGTATAGTATGAATAATCAGTGGATGGTCCTCTGGTGACAATAATTAAAACTAGTAGCCGGGTGAGAGATACAGGCTTATATGAGCCTCTGGTTTCAGTTGTTATTTGGATAAAAAAAGTATGTTCTTTCCATACTCATTCGTTTGTGTTTATAAATCTTACTTGCTCTTCTCATGGTGTTACTTAAGACAATTTGAAATAACCATCAATTCATTGATCATTATTACTTTTTTATTTTGTTGTAGGCTGGTCATGGTCTGAATAAATGTGATGCAGTACTATCTGCCCAGGGTGCTGTTAGCTGTATGTGTATAGATCATATAAATGGCTGCATAATTGTTGGTGTTCAAAATTATATCAGGTAACATTTAATTAATGTGGTTATATATTTTATTCTAATAGAAAACTTAAAGTTTCTCAACAAGAACTAGTTGATTATGAAATTTCTCGCATCGAAATCAATACATTTTGCAAATTGTTTGTAAGCATTTAAATATTGAAAATTTATTTAACTAGATATGAGAAATTTCATAATTGAAATGGTTAAGTTGTGGAAGTTGTTTCTAAATGACTGAATGAAAACACCGAGGATTGTAACCCACTTAGATTTTGCATACTGTTGAGGAAATGTGAAACTGGATAGAAATTAGAAAAAAATAATAATTTCTTCGCTACACCTAGGCCCTTCCCGTTGAAAAATTAACCATACTACCACACCACTTCACTGTGCCATTATAACACCTCATCACTATCACAACACCAGTGAGATGTCACATTATCACTACACTTAGCTATGCTAGCAGCTACTACAACAGTCCAAGATGCTTTCACACCTCTTTACCAGTACTTTTACAATACTCAGTGAGTTTTTAAAACATTTAAGTATACTATCACAACACATCACTGCAGTACCACCTCAACATATCATTGGGTTGAAAGAAATTATGAAATGTTAAAACAGTATTACAAAACACTATGATAGCACAATAAAGCCTTAATGGAATGATTAAGTTTTGTAATAGTATGCTAAGGGATGTCTGGTAATGCCAGTTGTGGTGATATGTTAAGAACTGTGATAGTATGCAGACTTGGGGTCAATTGCTTTGCAATGTAATGCATTACATTTCAAAAGTAATGTAATGCCCCATTACATGGCTTTTTCAAATTTAATCATTACATTAGGGTTACAATTACATTAAATATGTTCAATTACAAATTACTTTGCATTGCATTGAAAAAATGTAATATTACAGTTACATTACAGTTACAAATTACCTTTACCCCAAACCTAATAGTATGGTGAAGTTTTGTGGTAATATGGTGACTTTAAGATGAAGAACAACAACTAAAGGGGCGTTCCATTGTTAGGTTCTAACATGTATGTGTAGAGACTTTGTCTCATGTGCATTTTTACTCCATATTCTTTCATTGTGTATTCTCTAGCGTACAACTAAAACTTTAAACACCTCAAATAGATATTAAAATGTCTCCTTCTTAAATGAAAATTAAAAAAAAAATTTTTTTTATTCATATCAAATGTAAAAGTTTTGGGGAAATGCATGTTTTGCTCTTAATTTTACAATATTTGAGATTTGAAAGATAAATCTAATACTAATATTGTTTTGTTTTTACAGGGTTTATGATCCAGAAAATTATAGACTTGTACAGACAAATGAAGGTCATACAGATTCCGTTAGAACTATAATGCATATAACAGAGAGAAATCAGGTATACCAATGCTAACATAGGAATATTATTGTATTCATAAGCATCTCCTTCCATCTGCTTGTAGTTGTTCCTACAACCATCCATGCAATATTATCTTTTGCTAACACATTATCTTGTGTTACTCTGTCTTGTATCACTAAGGAACTGCTGTCCTCTGATGCTAAGATCTGCACTGGCTAATGATCTGATATACTGTATATAAAGACTTGTATCATTAAAAATATTATATTTATTGCTTTTAAACTGTTGATGACTTCTATACATTGATTTTATCTTGGTTTCAAGTTGTACTTCCTGTGGTAACTGAAATCTAAGCATTAGGTTATTTGAAAACTTGCAGTTTCTTAATTCAAGAAAGCTTTGTTAAAAACCAAGGGTATCTCCTTCTTGCATAGCTGTGTCCTTGGCTGATTTTGGCATTTTCTATTTAGACCCTATTGGTAATTTATACTCTATCAGCTTTTACACATATTTTGGAAAACAAATTTCCATTTGTTTTGATTTGATCTGCACTGAGGAGACATAAGTTGTCAAAATGTGCATATGCAGAAAGTAAATTCACAGTAACTTTTGTATTTTGTTATTCATTCAGCTCAATAATTCCTTCACTTTTTCTTTTAAATTAAGTGTTTTTACTTTAACATAAATTAATGATTTGTCTTTTTAGTATGTTTCATGTTCATGGGATAAAACTATTCGGGTATGGAATGCATACAGAAAACCCAAAAGAAAACACAGACCAAAACAGAATGGACCTAAAACAGCAGGGTCTAGAGAGAGTTTAAATGAAAGAAGAAAATCATCAACATCAGGCTCAGAGAAAAAAGTTTTATTTGTGGAAAATGACAAAGACAATAAAAGTAAAGGTGACACCGATGATAGTGAATCAAAAAATAATGCCTCGGTTGACGAAGAACAATTTGAAGAACTTGACGAGGAGAAATCTGGAGAAGAAGAATGAATGAAATATCATTGACTTAATGCATAGAATTCTGTGATAACTTAAGTGCTTCCTGTTAAATATGCATATTATCAAAAAAATCTGTTTCTACCTGATGTTCATCTCACAATACCTGAAACTACTTATCCCTATAAACTACTTAACCATTAAAACACATTCAAATCATAATCACTTATCTGGAATGTTTCAACAAAAAGTGCAGAAAAGGGTAAATAATACATAAAGATGAAATAACAGAAAACTGAATGACATATCAGATTGATATGATATATGTAATAAGTACTGTTAGACATGGTTTTTCATGAGTAATTTTCAGATTTCTGTAAAGGAAATTAAACTTAATTTTCAAAGTTATTTGAAATAGAAATAAATGCATTTTAACTGGCATTACTCGGTATTGTACATTTTTCAGGCAGTTACTTTTGTGGAATTCAAAAACTATTAACATGTTATAAATGCATTTAAAAAATATTTACAAAGGTGCTTGTATCAAATAGAATTATTTTTTAACTTTACTGTCAAAGCATTTAACATATCATTATTCAGACATATTGATTTATGAATGATGCATTTGTTTGCTTATTTATAGTAAAAAATGTATGTATGCAGATGGAATGCAATTTAACAAGTTTTTTTCAAATTGTATGGTGTTTTTTTAAAGATTTTTCATATTGTATGTTTTTAAATGATCTCTTGGTAATCTCAGAAACCACAAATCTATACTCAACAACAAAAGAAACGCACCACTGACTTGCATTTCTATGTACCTCAAAATTCAACAGCAAATATCTCTTCAAATACTTGCTGGAACAACTTGAAATTTTGAAATTTTTACACATTGTTTCTCTTATCAAAAAGTCAAAATTCTGGAAAAAAAAATGGAACTTTTTGGAATTCTGAATTTCATTTTCTCGAAAAACCACGTTTTTTACCCAAAAATGTAAATTGTTGAAAAGGATGAATTTTGAACCTTTTGTGCTCCTACCTGTAAGATTTGGTAAAAAAATACTGTTTTTGTAACTTTTGACAATACAACTTCCAAACAATCTCATTCTGGGGAAAGCAATTCTTTGACCTGTGTTTTCTTACACATTCACCAGAAACCGTTGCTGTGACTTGAAAATGACAAATTTTTTGACAAAAATTGACTTGCTTGTTCTTGACATTGGAAATTAAAAAATACATAAAAAAAGCTGATATGGCTAAAATATCTAGGGAGCCAGATAATATTAAAAAAGTGGTGTGTTTCTTATGTTGCTCAGTATACCTTGTAAACTGCAGTCAATTCTTGGTATTTTGAAATTATAGATACCATTGGTTTTATGTCAAATAAGAATATTTAACCAGGGTAAATTTAGATGTATTTTATTATTTGGATGACAAATTTACTTGACATATTCATTTATTCTATTTCAATATGACAAGATTTGACTTCAAATAGTGTTTGCTTTTTCTACATCAAAGTAAGAATCTCATTTGGTTGGTTTATCATGTTATTTTTTTTAAACTATTACAAAGCCGTATGTCTCCCTATGAAAAAGTTGTTTTTTAATCAAATCAGTGCTACTTTCTAGATGTGTATACTTGTTGGTTGTCATGTGAGAAAAAACTGCAATATTTCTACCTTCCTGCATTATATCTCCATTCTCCATAGCTCATACACAGTTTTCTCCCTTTAACTACTTGATATGTGTAGAAAAAAGTGTACCCAGATAAACAACCTTATTCAACTCACTTCTTCTTTTCAATTAACATAGCAAATCCTTAAACATGTAGAATTAATTCTTGTTTTACAGTCAGATCCTTTTTTCTCTGCCTTTCAGAGAAAATTCACTTTTTGCATCCAGGTCTTACAAGAATGATTATTTAATTATACTGAATATAGAGTTCGATGAATAGAAAAAAGAAGGGAAACGGGGAATGTGTCAAAGAGACAACGACCCAAAGGGGAGTAATAACAACTCAAAGCCACCATAAGATTTTCAATGAACGGTGAGGAAATCCCACACCCAAGTCCATTTTGACTTTTTCATTTCAATGGAAAATTAGGTCGGGTTAATTACAAGATATTTCAACATTACTGTAATTATTTTGTACAAAAGTTGCATATTAATTTATATTTATGTGTTTCTCTTTCACTACTGACTTCATATGGATATATATTCCCTATGTGATAAAAAGTTGGGGATATATGTTGTTTTTATGCAGATTTCTGAACATAATGTCTCCCATCCCTAAGAACATTGCTGTGATGTAAAGTATTTGTTAATGTTCATTGTTAAAAGTGTCTAACAAATACATGTTCAAGCATTACATGTATGTGTGTGGGGATGATGGGGAGGTTTATGCCATCTTTCAGTTCAAAAATAAACTGGGCATTATCATACTGAATCTAAACTATCAATTTTATTGATTATTAAAGTGCTAGAAAATATGGGATGAAATGAACTTTCAGTTTTATTGATTAAAAATATGAGAAAATTAGGGGATACAAGTACATTTGTACTCATAGTTTAATGTCATTAAAATATCACCATGTTATCACGAATTCTGTTCTTACAATGTGCAATTAATTTTAGTGTATGTTTCATTTCAGTAATGCTAGTACAGTAGTACCTAATTATAATGACAATATTTATCCATGCTGATTTTATATAATTTGTATTATTTCATTGAAGGACAGGAGGGGGTCTAAGCTAAATCTGTGAAAGGCCTTATCATATCCCATCCCCAACCCCTCTTTTGCGGGGTGATATATAGTGATCATGGTGTCCGTTGGTCTGTTCATGCGTTTGTCCGTCTGCCATAGGGGTACACACTTTGTGGCAAAAACTCTTGCTAGAATACTTGCTGAAACAGAATAATATAGAAATTTCTAAAACTGTTATGTAAGGTTTCAATATCCAATCATTTTAGTGAGGGACTGGGGGTAGGTCTGAGGTTAATCTGTGAAAAAGCTTTATTTTTGGAATGTGATCCATGAAAATCCAATGAAAAATAGTTGTTATGGCTCCTGATTTCACAGTGTTGATATGGTGTAGAAATCTATCATGTTTGGTTTCAATATCATATCCTTTCAAATCTAAAATGTCTATTGATCTTTGTATTTCAATTTCATGAATTGTTTTATAATCTTGAACTGTATCAGATTTCTGAACAGCTTGTCCACCATGCTTGAGAGAATTGCTTCATCTTGAACTTCATCAGATTTCTGAACACCATATCTCCCATCCCTAAGAGCATTGCTGTGATGTAAAGTATTTGTTATATTGTTTAGATTTTCTATTTGTTGTTTTACATCAATAAATTATTTAAATAAAAATATTATTTGAGAATTTATTTCCTGAGGCTGTTACAACGGAGAACAATTAGTGCCACCCCAAGTTGTCAAGATTGTCACTTTTACAAAGGAAGCTAACCTTAAACAGGTAACTTACAAATGAGAGGCAATTGTCACTGTACATGTATTACTTTGCCACTTGGCAACCTAGGTAGAAGCAGTGGTTATACAAGTTGACTTGTTACCTTTCCACTTGGCAAGCCAAGTTTAGACACTAGCTATATAAGTAGACTTGTAATCTCTTCTGTCAACTCAGGTAGAATATAGGGCTGTACAAGGGGACTTATTACCACTTGGCAACCTAAGTGGGATACAGTGCTGATACAAGTGGACTTGTTATTTTACCACTGGACAATTGGATAGGATAAAATGGTTGTACAAGAATTTACAAGATCAAGAATGTGCATGTGATCAGGATTTTCAGAGATATAGTTTAGTGCACCTGAAAACTATATAGCAAATCAAAAACAGGTGTGGTTCAATATTCCAGTTGAAAAACTTAGGCTCAAGAGGAAGATGAAGAATGTATTATTGGAATGGACCTACTGCTTTAGAACTAATTTACTAGTATCAAGCATCTGAAACCTTACTGCATCAAGTCAGAGACATGTTTACAGATATTATCAGTTTAGTATGATTACAATATAACCATCCAAGAAAAACATGCAGTTTTAAAGCTGCATAGTTTCAAAATGATTAAAGACATTCAGAAGAAATTCCAAGGAGCAAAATGGCTTCATTTTCAGGGCATCTTGCTATAGCCAGGATGAGCTTATGTCATCACTTTGGTATTTTTCATCTTCTGTCCATCCTTGACTTTTCACTCGGAGATCTTCTTTTCAGGAACCACTGTTCCAATCTGAACAAAACTGCCACAATTATATAATGGTCCTTTTAAAAAATATGTGTGACATGTCCACACATCATCACCAGCATAGGACTTAGTGTTTATTACTGAAACATATGAAAAACATTCTATATTCAAAGATCTCCAAAACTACTTGGCCAATTGGATCCAAACTTGGTCACAATCATCCTAGGTAAGTCACCTTTGAAAAATTGTTTGACATATCTGCATCACATCCACGATGGACACCAGTGGGTGACATAGTTTAACATGAAAGAAATCAAAGATCTTCACCTCTGAAGCCACTAAGGAAGATGGAACTTTTATTTATATTTGTCACAACTGTCTTTGGGTGGTCCTTTTAAAAAAAGAGGCCACCAGAGCATTGAATCATGTGGCAAAAAACATTCAAATATCTTCTCTTTTGAGACTTTATTTTCTAATTTGGCCAATATAAACCCAATTTCGTCACAATTGTCCTTGATTGATCCCTTATAAAATATTTTCACAGTGTCCAAGTCGCATCCAATATGTCCACCAACTGGAATAAAGTTTGACTTTGGCCCTATGCAAAAACATTCAAAGGTCTCCTCTGTAGCCACAAGCCAGTAGGAGCCAAACTTGATCACAATAACCATCGTGTGGTTCTCTCTAAAAGATATGTCTGACAAAGTCTTTGTGTTGTCCCTCCTCATCCAAAATAGCCAACATCATGCAGTATTGTTAACAAATGGACTTTTGGGGAAAAAACAATCAAAGATCTCTTCTTAAACTACATGGCCAATTTTAAACCAAACTTATACACATTGGTCGTTTGGTCACCTTCTAAGACGGTGAGCAGTAGGTCATATATAGAATGAATGTCTGCAGAGAACATTGTTTAACTTTTAGACAATATTACATCAATGTCTATTGACATACTTGAAAATGATCCTCTTTAAAAGTTAGGGTTCCTTAGGCTGTCAGTAAAATATATAGGCACTAGAGGGTCTTTTTTAGAAGTGTTCATTTCAAAAATGTATCTAACACATGACAAAAACAAGATTAATCATCAAAAACATGGCGTTCGGGTTGTTATAACATGATTGTGTGGAACAAGATACTGGTATGCCAATACTGGTGACATGCGATTTCTTGTATCAATAGTATTGACGTATGCCCGTCTTATAATATATCGCCATCTAGGAGTGATAGCATACCTCTCGATATCTAGAATTGATGTTTTCTAGTCTGATAGCCTATTTACAGGTATCCAGAAGCGGTGTTTCCCAGTTTAACAGCATGTCTCTCAGTGTAGAGAAGTGATGTTTGCCAGCCTACTAGCATACCTATCGATATCTAGAAGTAATGTTGCCTACCTCCCGGTATCAAGAAATTATGTTAGCCAGTCTAATACACGGCATATTACTCGATATTTCGAGGTGATGTATGACAATCTGGTATCCTATCTTGATACATAGAACTGTAAGCCAATCAGAGAGAGCATATCTTTGAGCGTATCTAAAAGTGATGTTTGCCATTCTTGTAGCCTATCTAGTGGTGTGTGCCAGTCTGATATCCTATCTCTGGGTGTGTGCCAGTCTTAATTTCATGGAAGTGGAAACAAATCACGGGAATTGTTGTCCTAAACTTAGGTGCAAAATGAAGAAATTATAAATGAATTTGGTTGTATGTCTAGTCAGTCGTGTGAAAGTTTATAACACTTTTGGGGTCCTGTTTGTGATTTTTCACATTGGCTTCGAAAATGCTTACAAGTACGTATACTCTCTAGTAATCTTGAATATGTTGTTTATATATAGTCCGGTCAACAACTCCGAAGTAACTCTTATGGATAGATCAATGAAACTTGGAATTTGCAATGGCAATGATATTATACTAGTAATTGCATTTATAGTATCCGTCTGTATGCTTGTCACTAAAATTCTAACAAGCTCGGGACCAGTACCACATACACTGAAATATTTCTCTATTCTTTCATCTCCCCAACCTCCTCTGTTTTCTTTATTTCTGTATTATGACTAGTTTTACATACATCTTGTAAAGTACGAAAAAGTTCAAGCATTATATTAAATAAAATTCAAAAAAGAACTTTAACAATGGTGTTGTTTTTATAACTCGTGTTGTTTACGACCTTCAAATCTTAAACAGACATAAATTTTATGTAAATACAAGTATCATTACTCATGGAATTATGTAATAATTTCATGTTACATCGTTATTTGAACGAAATAAGCGCATTGGTTTTGTAACATGGTATTTGCAGCTCACCTCACCAACACATTATAATTCATTTTTTACAAGTATAGTTCTAAAAACGTTTGTCACTGAAGTTAGTATATGCTTTGCACGTACACAATATATTTGGTAAACATGTAACTTCAGGCCATCTTGGTGATTTTTTTTTTTTTTGCGAAATATGCAAATATTACAAACGACGAAAGGGATATGGAGTTAATGCATATGAGACTCAGTCTAACTCTAATTTGCTTTTTAGGACCGTAAAATATCCACCTGATCAAACTCAGTAATACGGACAATATATACAATGTATTTCATATGGGAAAAAATTGGAAGAATAATGGATAGGTTTGTACAATTTCATTACATCTGAAACATTTCTGACGAGTTGAGGAGTTTTGTTTGTATTTTGGTGTAATACGAGTCATTACTAAATAAATATCTGAGTATAATTTACTCATAGATCGAGCATTCGAATCATGAAGTTACTGACTTAACGAGTGGGTGTGAATAGTGATGCGTCACAATTTACGGACCCGAATGTCCCGTTTCAGGAAAAAAGGCAATCTGCATTCATACCTTAAATGGTAAATATGTGACATTGACATGATGCAAGGTCAGATTTCTCACAAATAGACCCCAAAAATGGACATTTCAACAATTTAGTTTTCCACTCAGTTTTGTCCGTAGTATGAATTCATGAAAAAAATTCGTAAAATGGCAGTTCAATGTTCTATCTGCTCTACAAAATTCAAAGTATAGATCCTATTTGATAAAAGAAACTTTATACATCAATCATACTTAATCCAACCCCACAAATTTTGTTAAAACCTTTCTTTGCATAAAAATGATAGCATCAGTATCAACCAATGTACAAAGAACTGTATTAAATAAGTAATTTATATACATTATAAGGATAATGTTGAATATTTTCAATAACCTGAATAATAAACAATGAATTGGATAATTATATTCTTTGAGCATACCTTTTTGTTTTTGCTTTTTTGACAGTATCTGCCACACAAAGACGCATTGGTAATATAATCGGAAAACTGTATCAAATTCTTGGATCTCAAAAACTCCCATTTTTCATTGATACTGCTATCAGTATCGATTTTGTTTCAAATAATGACAACGAATTTCAGACGATCAACTCCAATTAGATACGGGTTCACCTAGGCCTCCGATTACCATCCCCAACAAAAAAGATGAACTTCCAAATACGAATCAGAACATCATATATATTCCTCAAAGCGGAATCAATACTATGATAAATTTTCCATACCATAGCTGTCACTATTGACAGGTGTATTTATTTACATATTCATAGAAGATCCTTATGTCAGTCAATGTCAAATTACGTTCAATTTTCCATCAACATGATCAAGATGTGGACATTACAAGGGCACTAAAACGCAAATATATA
>MJUU01057147.1:0-16092 GCA_002080025.1 Modiolus philippinarum | reverse complement strand
TCACAAAAATACGCTATATGCAGCTGCTGAAGACTTCACTAGAGACAGAAAACGATGTCATTCAAACGCAGCAAGACACAGATACTATTCAGGGTAGAAATATATGAAAATGTCGAATCATTAGATTATTGCATGTACGATTAGGGAAATGATTTCTAACCTTTATCTGTGTAGCCGATGCTTTTGACTTTTGTTAGAATTTGTTAAAGTAACTGGATAAAATGTCTAAAAGAAGGAAAATAATGACATAGTTTCATATCACTAAAATGTTTATTTCTATTTTTGTCTCGCCTGCGACGAAAGTCGCTGAAAGCGAGACATGGGTATTACTTTCCGGCGGCGGCGGCGGCGGCGGCGACGGCGGCGTAAACTTTCTTAAAACCTTAATAACTTTTGAAGTATATCACTTATATGCAACATCTTTTGTACACAGATAGCTTATGGTTAGAACTTTCTAGCAACGCATGTTTCAGATGACCTTGGCCTTGTCTTCATGGTTCAATGACTTCATGAAAATTGCGACATAGTTTCACATTCAAGTTGATTTCTCTGGATTTGTAATACATCGATCCATTTTATTAAGTGTATTGATGTATCTTAGTGGGGGTATGCCAGTCTGCCACTTGTCGTTTGACCTCGACCTCATTTGCACGGTTCAGTGACTTTGTAAATTTTGCGACATAGTTTTACATTCAAGTCAATTTCTGAGTCACTGTAATGTACAGACATACTGTATTTTGTCTATTGGTACATTTATGTGGGTGCGTGCCAGTCTGACACCTGTCATGTAGCCTTGACCTCAATTTTATGGTTCATTGACTTTGATAACTTTTTTACTTGAATACTTATTTTTCTGTAACTCTGTAACTAAAACACCTAGATTCATCATATTTTACATATTGCTACACTAAGGTGGGTACATGCCAGTCTGACACCTGTCATGTAACCTTGACCTCAATTTCATGGTTCATTGACTTTGAACATTTCTTTTCTTTTATACTTATTTCTCTGTAGCTACAATACCTAGAGTTATCATATGTTGTCTATTGTTACATCTTGGTGGGCACATGTCAGTCTGGCACCTGTCATGTAGCCTAGACCTCAATTTCATGGTTCACTGACTTTGATCATTTCTCTGTAACTAGAACACTTACAGGCATCAGATTTTGTCTAATGCTACATCTAGGTAGGCACATGCCAGTCTGACACCTGTCATGTAACCTTGACCTCAACTTCATGGTTCATTGACTTTGATCATTTCTCTATAACTAAAACACTTACAGGCATCAGATTTTGTCTAATGCTACATTTAGGAAGGCATATGCCAGTCTGACTTCTCTCATATAGCCTTGACCTCAATTTCATGGTTCATTAACTTTGATCATTCTTTGTAACTAGAACACTTACAGGTATTTTATTTGGTCTGTGTTACATCTAGGTGTGCACATGCCAGTCTGGTATCTGTCATGTAGCCACGACTAATTATTTTGTTGAAGATGTGCATATACAGGCGAGACATTTCTGTGTCCACACTTGTTTTTATATAACTACATTCTTCTTGAATATCTTTCTTGTATGTTGTTGCTTATAAATGTACCTTGATTACGAATCACATGTTGTATCACTGCTGTCATAAAGTTATTTGATTTGATTGGAAAAATAACCAATCAATTATGTAAGGGACCGACCATTTGACTTGAAAGGGGGTATGTTTTTTTTCTAAAAAAAATAATCTGCCCCGAGCCGATTTTATGTGAAAAAAATATTTTGGCTGCCAAAATGATGAAAAAAAAATTTCTGACGGAGGCTTTCTGCCCCAAAAAATAATGTTAATTTAAAAGAAAATATTTTGTTGATACACGTGAAAAAAATAAATTAATTAAATCGCACGAAGCGTGAAAAAAAATTTCTGCCCAGAAAAAAAAAACATAAACCCCCCCTTCAGGTTAAATGGTCGGTCCCTAAATATATGAAAATGCTGTCTTCTCGGTTAGCCATTTGGCATTTGTACAGTATTGAAAAATGTAAATATGGACTACTCTTTGTTTCCGGTCATCGTTATCATTATTATTTGTCATAATTATACAGTTGTGATAAGTTGAGATTATAAAGGTGTGTTTAAAGATAACAAAGGATTAGTATGAACCGAGAACTATCCCTAGCTAACTATGAACTGAACAAAGTCCAAACCTTATGTATAAGACCCAAATAAAGGCGAAGACAAACAAGAAGCCCGACTAACATAGTACTTCATATAACAAGAAATACATTCAGTTGCGGATCCAGACTTTAAACTAAGAGGGGGCCCGGCCCATAATCTTTTCAAAATGGGGGCCCGGAACCCAATTTTTTTTAAAAACGCCTAGGAATTTTAAATATTTTCCAACCTAAGGGGGCGGGCCACCCAACCTAAATCCACCACTGACATTTTAATTAAGAAATAATTCATGGCAGGTATATGGTTATTGGAAATTTAACCATGGGCTGGGCCTTTATATTCGAATTTAACCCTGAGCGTTGGCGAGGGGTTAAATTTACGAATATAAAGGCCCAGCCCATGGTTAAATGACAATAACCATATACCTGCCATGAATTATTTCTATTCTAATATGACAGAAAACAGAATTTTCCATTCTGAAGCGACCTTAGAGAAGGCTGATTTCCCGTTTCCATTGCTGTCTGTGTCTATGACGTCATAATTTTCAAACAGATGCGAGTTCAATATCTAAGTCGAAAGCAAAACAATACACATTTACGTGTCTGAATGTCATGATTAGGTTATGAAATATGCTTAACATTTATTTCCTTCACAAAGTTCAAAAACATGGTTGTTTTGCGTCCGTTTTACTCTTATTCCGATACCATTTTGCGCATGTGCGAAGTATATGGTTATCGAGTATTATACTGGTTGACGATTAACTAGAGCCATGTTAGAATTTGAAATCAGACGTGAATATATGTATAAATTAACTGACCGCCACGTGGTTTAATCCCGCGGTTGGGGTGGGGAGTTCTGATACAGCCCCTGAACCCCTATCCAATCATAGACTATTTATACGTAATTTTGCAATCCCACTGGACAAGAGGCCAAACTTTTGCACTCAATTCTATATGGTTCCAATTTTCCAAGCAACAAGATATGTTTTGTGAAACACTTATGCCCCCGAGTAGCAATCAAGAAGAAACCTTTGACATGAATAGTTATTTATTTGATTACTAGTATTATATGAGAAATTAATAATATGTACTAAGAAATTCAGGTATCAACTGAAAACAATACAAACCCCTCTCATGGGCACTGTATATTCCACAGATATACCACTGAGATATATACCAATTTTTTTAAATGAAGAAACTCTTATGAATGATTTAAAATGATTTTTTTTCGGTACAAAGTCTTTAGATATCCAAAAATATTTTCTCATAGAGGATATACTGTTTCTATATATTACACAATGGTATCGCATCAGACTCTTTATTACATCATGCAGACACACGTATTGATGACATCTTGTTTATTGTTTGATTAATGTTCCTTTGGCCAACTTGTATAGAAACATCTACGAGAAAACTGAATTAAAGTCACACGCAAGAGTCAAGGTCAAGGGATCAAATATTCTTGTTCTAACTAAAAGGCCTTACCACAAGGAATAAATTTGCTAAATATGAAAGCCATATCACTTGACTATTTTTTTCAAAATCTGTCATAATGACAATTCAAGGTCACCATGGATGTCAAATATTCTGGTATTGTTGAAAAGTATTACAACAAGGTACACGCACGCAAAATATGAAAGTCCTATAAGTACCAAGTGTTTAACTTTTATGCAGTTGTTCACATGTCAAGGTCACAAGATGAAGTATTCTGGTTCCAACTGAAAGTTCTTGCCACAAGGAATACATATGCAAAATATGAAAGTTATATCACTTATACAATTTAAAAGATAAATCATATGATAAAGTTTATTATTTTTTTTTTCAAAAAGTCAATCAAATGACGAGGTCTTATTTTCGTGCTAATACGTGTAAAATTAAATTGGCCAATATCACGATTTCTTGTATCTTTTGCGGAAAGGGTCTTACCACAAGATATGCAAATCATCATAGGAATAAAAGTCATTTTGGAGGAGTTTATCTATGTGTAAACGCTGTCAACTCACTCACAAATTGAATAACGCGACCGACCCATGTACTCACAAACTGAATAAAGTCCAAATGTAAAGTTTGTGAGCGAAAGGCCGCGTTTACACATCCATAAACTCTCCTAAGATAACTTTTAGTTTATAATTCCAATTCGTTGAACTTTTTCATTGAAGTTTTCATTGAATTTGACGTCACCATATACTGTACTATTTTCCTCGGTGGGAATTAATGGGCAAAAGCGGTTATCGAGAAAATAACTGGGGCTTCGTTGTTGTTCGTGACATTTGCCATGTCAAAGACATACCCAAAAGTTTTATTGACAAACAAAAAAAATAGGAAAACAAACAGACAGTCGGATCAAATAATATATGCCCCTAATCTGCGATTCTCGGGCATCTTGAAAAAATTGACTATTACTAGAACGTTTGTACGTATCATTGTGGATAATTGGATATATTATAATGACGTAGACTTTCTGCAATAGGATTTTTATTTATACCCTTACANAAAAAAAAAAAAAAAAAAAAAAAAAAAAAGAAAAAAAAAAAGTGACTGAACATACCCCTGATGTATAATTTTTTGAGACAGTAATTTCGCTCTGTTGACAAAATCGCTGTACAAACTACGGGCACGACAATGGCGAATGAGTTGTAAAATGTACACGCCATATGCCGGAGAAGTGGGAATATTACTGCTCAAAAGCGGGAAGTTCACTATTGGAAAGTCAAAATCATCACGCTTGTCGTGAAGTTTTGTTTTCAGACGTCCAGGGTTGTCAATGTAGAGGTATAGGTCCAGGTATGATGCTGCTGATGATGTATCAGTGGTCTCTTTAATTTCGAGTTCATTTGGGTATATAAGATGAAGGTTATCCTTAAATTGAGGATTGTTTAATGAAAGAACACCATCTAAATAAGACATATAACGGAAACTGAATTAAATGATTTGGCTAGCTTATTGTCTTTTTTCAGAACTAGCCCTTGTATTAACCTGGCTTCATACGAATAAAGAAACAAATCTGCTAAAAGTGGCGCTCAATTAGTCCCCATAGGTATCCCTGTTGTCTGCTGGAAAACTTGTTCTCCAAATTCTACAAATATGTTATCAATCAAGAATTCCAGCATTGCAATGACATCCTCCTCTGTGTACTTTTTGTGTGAATTAGTGTGATGTTTTAAAAGAAATAGGCCCCATCTTTACCTATCACTAAATACATAAAATATGAATATCTTCTTAGTTTCACCCTTTTTAGTACAGAAATACTAATGTATTTAACCCCGGAGTACTGACTTTAGCTTATCGTGTGGAAGAGTAGTATAGAGAGTAGAAAAATAAAATGTTTGACACTGTTGCAGTGGTTGAGTTCAGTTGGAGATAGATATTCTTATAAGTCCGTTGAGTTTTTTAGAATCCGCCACATCTGATTCACTCCACTTGTTGAGTATGCTTTATCACTATATATCTTGAGGCCATCTTTGACTGCAGTAAGTAATGAAGTGAGGAGCTTAGAAAGGGGTTTTGTTGTGCATTTAGCAGACCCGGCAATGTATCTCTGTTTATAAGGGCATTTATGATCATTTACGTAATTTAGGTACCCAGTAGATACAAGGCTGGTTGTCGATATAATCCATAAAGATGCTGATCGGACACGATTTTGACCCCATCGTAGAATTCTTAATTCATCATAATCCAATTAGAGACAGGATTTTATGGGCCCCTGGAGAGTCAAAGTTAGAATGGCATATATATTAAGTATATTTGTCAAACCCCGATGACCCCCTCCCCGCAGGGGTGGTTACTCAAGCGCAATCCCATGTCAGAAGTACATTAATGGACAAATCCATTGCATTATTTGTATACACGTTAAATTATTTTCGAAACTATTTCAAAACTAACTCAGGTAGGTGATTAATAGGACGCACCTTTTCAACACGTGCTTCTGTTTACATTTTATTTTTAATCGACCAATCAAATTAGACTATAGATTATTTAGAAAAATGGCGGCCTCATGACAGGAAGCGTGACAGAAATGAATGGAAATATGAGTGACTTGAAGTTAAACGGGATGAACGGGACCGGAGAGAAATTGCTAAGTCCTGATTTCGATCGGACGGAAGGAACAATGAAAAAAGTGCCGTCAACATCACGTTTTCATGTAGCTCGAGTGGATTTTGCAGAAGATGTAGACAAAAAAGATGCGGAGCCAGAACAATACCAAGCCAATCATGTGAATGAAAATATAAACAATGACAATGTTAAGACAAATTTCGATCTTCACAGAGATTCAATTAATGTTTACATTGATACCACGAGTCCAAACGCTACATATCAATCCGTAAATGCCACAACAAATCATAAAACATTCGGGAAATATACAACGGAAGCATTACCTCATATGGATCATTACAGGAATTTATTGTCTGCAACCAACGCACTAAAATCCAGACCAACTCTTGCTGAACTTCATGAAGAAAAGGTAATTCAAGTTGTAAAAACCTGAAACTACTGAAGAAATTTGATTTGCACTGAGAAATTTACATTAATCTTCTAGTTCACAAATTTTACATGTAAACTTTAAAATATGGCAGTGGCTGCGTTTCCACGCCGCGTGGACGCGTAGCCCACAGGCTATGCGTCCACGCTTCTGGTTCTTGTATAAAACCGGAGAATTTTCCAGACCTTCCCTCAAACATTGACATTACAATCTACCTGGAAGTCCAAAAAAATAAGTTTTATGGATCAACTGGAATTTTGAATAAAAAATTATCTGCATAATTACTTCAGTCAAGTACCTAACCTGTATGAGTTATTACAGAAAAATAACATGCATGTGTTATTACTAAAGGAAAAAATTGATAACATATGTACGTTACATGCTTCAAATAGGCATTATGCAGTCATAGTTTTGTTATAAATGTATACCATTTTATTATTACCATTATTGTCTATCAGCATGCTAGGAGTTAAAATCATAGGACTTTTCATAGTTTGCCAATATTGCAAAATATACATATGTTATTACAGGAAAAGTATGTCTGTAATAATAGAAGGGTGTTATTACAGCTACTCTGCATCACTTAAAAGTGTTTTCCTCAAACCAGAATAATGCCTAATCAAATTACATTTTTATTTATAGTAATGTATGAAAATCAAAGCATATCAATAGGTTCTGCGCAAGTTTCTTAGTAATTCCCAAGTGTCTAATCAACTAATAAATATTTAAGCATTGTTATTACAACTAAAGTTATATCATTTTAGAGCCTGTTCTCATTGATTAACCATGGTTCATCAAAAATGTTTTAACTTAATTGAAAACTAATTTAACCAGGCTAAATAATTAGTTTCTGCGCAAAGGTCTAAGCAATTCCCAAGTGACCAAAAAAAGGTAATATATTTTAGGTTGCTACATACATATGTTATTACAGAATTAGGAATAAAGAGCAGATAACTCAAAACAACATCTGTAATAACACATGCATGTTATTATTCTGTTATAACTCATACAGGTTAGGTACTTGACTGTACTTACTATATTGAAATTTATAATAACTAATGCTAGAAATTATTGGACATTTGTTGCAGTAATAGAAATTAGAAAGCCAACTTCGTGATTTTTTCAACTCATAAAGAAGTCACTTTGCGATAGTTGCTTCCAGAGAATAAAGGAAATAGAATTCCTTTTCAGCTACAGTCCAATTTACAATAATTTACACGAGAGGAAGATAAACGAGGCCAAGTAGCATGGTACTGAAGTATTTAATTCCAGAACGTTGAATTTTGTGTAACTTGTAATAGACATTTTGATGTAAAAAGACGATGAAAAACTTGGTGAAAAACTATGAGACCATAGTTTGTGTGTGTCAGCTTCTATGGGATACCTTGTGATATCGATTGAAAAATTATGCATATAGATTTTAAAAAAAAGGAAATATCTTGTATTTGGTCTTTGTCTTAGCGAGTTCGACAAAAACATTTCCCCACTGTAGAAAGACACATGTTCTAATGTTTTCATCTTCATTTTGTATATGTCCTGGTTCCTGTAAAGGCATTCTCTACAATTTGAAATCCTTTTCTTTTCAACTATTTTACACTCAGTCTGGCAAAATAAATAAAAAAATCAGCCTTATAAAACGTTCAGCTAAGATACCTAGAACATCACTTGAACGTGTCCGTTTTCATATTAATATTTTTCGTTTTTCATTTCTTTTTTATTTGGTCTGGGCGTATGTGATCATTTATTAAGATAAATAACCACTTTTTATTAGGTGTGACCACACTGAATTGTTTAAGAACTCGCTTTGTCTTTATGTTAAGATTATAATTTCGGATATTTTTATCCAAATATCTGGGAAAGATTCCTTTTCTATACAAAGACCGGAAGCGTGTACGCGCAGCCTGTGGGCTACGCGTCCACGCGGCGTGGATGCGCACCCACTGCCTTAAAATATAGTACAAAGCTTCCCTTTTTAGATTAGAAGCCAGCCATGTTTATTGATATTACTTGCCTCTGAATCCGGCAACTTTGGCTTTGACTCGGAGGCAGACAATATATAAATGAGTTTCCAATTGGTGAAAATTTTGATGTCACAATATAGATTTTTGGATGTCACAATGTTACATGGCACTATTTACTCGGATTACTCCGATAAAAATTTGACCCCAGGTCAGTTGGAGCAATTAATTCATAAACAGAAATTGGAAATTGGTCCATATCTCTAAAAACATCTCTAGCTTTGAATCCCTAAATCATGTAAATTAAAGGAATTAAAAGCAGATTCCTAACTCTTATGGTTGTTGTGCAAATTCTTGAATACTGGCAGACCATATCACAAATTGAACTCCAGAGGTTTGGTTCCACAGTAGCATTAAATATAGCTGAAACTGTAGCTCTTTACATGTATGTCTTTTTTATATTTTTTAATGTGGCGGACCTTCGACAGCTTTATTAAATAGTTCTTTTCCTGCCATATGAAGATATGGGATTAACTTATTGATGTGGTAAGACCAGTTTGGGGGAATCAGAATACATGTTTCACAGTTGGGATTTAAATTAAATTGCATATAAACTTTTTGGGATTCAAAGCCATAGATCTTTCTTGATATTGCCAGACAATCTCAGGCTTCTAATCAATCCTAAAGGGATTATAGGAAATCATAATTTTTACATGATAAAATTTAACTGGATTTTACAAAATTTAGTATCTTTGGTACAAAAATGTAGATTAAAATGCCATCAGACATAGTTTGTATATTGTTAAGTCTTAAGACATGTAGGAAGCCTCTATTTAAGATGGAAAGCCTATGATTTACTCAAATTGCTAACTAATAGATGTACATGTAATGTATAAAAATACACACTTTGAACATACTTAGTACAGATTTTCACACCAATTTATATTTAACGAATGGGGATTCCAGTATTTTCAAAATAAAAAAAACATTGAAGATATTTGATATTTTCATGTGATAAAATAGTCTCATTCAGCTAGGTTGTTATTTATTCACGCTCAATAGTAAAAATTTGAACATTCTTACACATGTATGTTGAAAATATGATTTAGCTAGTTTTAGTATCTAGACTGAAGAAACAATTTTTAATTTGCAACATAATAAAGGGGAATCTATGCTTCATCTCTCAAAATTGTTACACTCCTTGTACATGTATATGATAATAGTATACGTATATTGTCAAGGATAATAAGTATATTGTCAAACAATATGTGAAGAGGAAATATTTAGTAGGAGATATAAGATCTTCACATGTGACACCTTAACCAAAGGAATTCCTGTTTACCATGTTTACTAATCCTTAGTATAAATATTATTTCCTTATTTATGCCTAATGTACATGTATTAAATGTAAACCAGGAAAGTATACTAATAGTCAAAATGAGTATGTGTAACATTTAAAAATGTAGAATTAATTTTAATATTTTTAAATTAATTATACGTATATATATTAAATATATATGTTTGCATCAGTTTTTTTTTCTCATTTAAAGAATTGTTTCATCTTTGATTTTTTTTCAATACAAAGTTCACCATGAACAATGATGAAGGGAGTACTTCAGTTTTAAGAAGCATACGACTGTAGGTTTTATCAATTCAAACAGGGATATT
This sequence comes from Modiolus philippinarum, assembly GCA_002080025.1. Taxonomy (NCBI): domain Eukaryota; kingdom Metazoa; phylum Mollusca; class Bivalvia; order Mytilida; family Modiolidae; genus Modiolus; species Modiolus philippinarum. The sequence goes on along the minus strand of MJUU01057147.1, from coordinate 5,829 downwards.
ATTTTTACACATTTATTATATTTTCTTGGTCATATATACAATGTATACATGGCATATTTAAAGTACACAATGTACAAAATGAATAAACTTCCAGTTATTTTTCTATATTTTTTAAGATACGTGTATAAGCAGCTGATGAATGGAAATGAAGGAAAACTTTAGAGAATCATTTCCTACCAAAATTTTGGCATCATATAGATCAGAAATTCTTATATGGATTTTTGAAATTTTATTCAATATAAAAGGCAAGAATTATCATTCCATAATTACAAATTCTAATATGGCTTCCTGTATTAGCTTTGTAAATAGAGTCATGTTATAATACCAATATAACACTCTTAGCACATGCGCAAAAGATGCATAGTTTCTGTTGCATATTTTGAATCTATTTTTCATTTTAACTGTCAAAATCTACCATCCACTAACAAATTTTTAATTAAATTTGTTTTCGAAATTCATTATGTATTTTTTTTTCTACTTGAAAAGGCAATGTTCGGGACAAACTTTAATTTTCCTACTTGTGACGTCACAAATAAAATCGTAATTCCCGGTTCGTAAGCAGCGTTGGTTGGAAAGTTTGAATGGAGATTAAGAGGACATGAGGCATTTTCTACAGAAAAAATAGCAATTCAATTAAACAAAAGTAAGTTTTTATTGTATTTGTGGAAAGTTTTTTGCCAGAGAGTTTATTTATCAAAATCAAGTTGTTACAGAACCATTTGATAGTCGCTGCTCGCTTCGGATATAAAATGGGTGAAATTTCCATATTAGAATCGAAATAAATCATACCCGCCAAATACTATATTGTCATTATAACATGGGCTTTCGTTGTTTTGCATATTTTACCCCTCGCTAACGCTCGGGATAAAATATTTGCAAAAACAACTCAAGCCCATGTTATAATGACAATATAGTATGGCGGCCATGTTTTATTTCCTAAATTTCAGAAACTCATACTCCCTAAAACCCTTTTCCATTCACCCCAATAATCCAGTTCAAATTTTTCCTTTAAATCTGTTTCTGTAATAGCTTTTCTAATGTTTCAAATTTCAGGCTTTTAGTACATTAAGTATAATAACTTGTATGGCATGTATGACACACAATTGAAAATTTTAAATCAGAGCTGCTATTCTTTGAAATATCATGAATATATGGGAGATAATTTTGCAATTCTAGTAGTAAAATGTTAAAAAAATTATGTAATGGTTAAATTTGTTGAAAATGATGTGTTTTCTGCTTTTTGTTTTAGAGATACATGTATTTAAGATCACCATTAAAGGTTTGTGTATATTTTTATAGCTCACATGGCCAATGAACAGATCCATGGTGAGCCTCTTGTTGCACTCTGCAATCTTCTATTGTTTTCTGTTGTCACAAAATTGTTCCTTGTTCCTTTTGTGCTTAAGAAATACAAAAAACTACTATAGGCAGTAGAGGAGGTGTAGTTAACATGTACTTTCTTTGTCAGGAATATAGGACAGAAGAATATAAAAGTGAAGTTTTATGTACATGTACTACATTTGTAGGAGAGAATTCGCAGAATCAGAAATCGTCTTGAGTGTCAGAATTGTGAGGTCTTTTCTGGATTGTTAGAATAGCAACTTACATGTACATTGTACCTGTACAAATCAAATCTGAAAAAAAGTCATAATATATTTTTTGGAAAAAATCTTTTTAATGTGAAGATGAAATATTTTCATCTCTTAAATGTATACAAATTAACATGTAGATGCACAATGCATTATATACATGTAATCAGTGTTTGAATAATTATTCTAATTTTTGCCTAACAATCATCAATCAATAATCAATGATTTTATGTTTTATCTCCAAAATATGTTGTTTTGAAAATGTATGAGTAGGTCCTTCTTCATCAGTGAGCCTCCATTAAGCAGGTGAACTCAATATGTTTTACAGTTTTCATTATTTTAGATATTGTTCATTATATGTAGTTGCCTGTAGTCCATATTTGACCTCACATTTTTGCTCCCTCGAATTTGGTTCATAACCAAATCAGATTGGTTTGTTTGACTGTACTGTATGTATACATTTGTATATATTCATAGTACTTGTGCTAAGTATACTTAAGGTTTTTTTTGCATGAAGCGGAGAAATCAGAACATTAACTTTGGTTGAATGACCCTTAAAGTTTTTTAAGCTTAGCTTGAAGTCAGGTTATACATCAGTGGTAAAAGAAATTAAAAAATATGAATACACAAAAGTACACAGTCATGACAGTTAGACACAGATTATACATGTAATCTGGAACTAACCAGTTTAAGCTAAATACCAAAAGTAAAGTTCATTCTGGTTGAGTTCATTTAAGCTTTTTTTACCTTTGAACTTTCAAGAATCTATGGTGGTTGATTTGAAATTTGTTATTTCTCATATCTAGAATTTTGAAAGAACGGCAACAAATATTTTTAGATGAAATTTGCATACCTACATGCTTATATTATACATTACTTTAAATTAAATTGTATGTAAAACTGAAATTATTCATTTATATACATGATATAAAAGTACTTATTATTGTATAGCAGGCAATACTCCTTGTATGTTCTATGTCCAACAATACTGGCCATCTGTTTGAGGTCCATGTCAGTCCCCACACATATGGATCTCAAACACTTGACTGCGGTAAGTACTACTGGCAAAACCATGAAATTTTGATTCAATGTCAACAAAACAAGATTTGGTTTTCTAAAGTCATGAAAGTAGAGGGATGTGACAATAACACTTCAAAATATTGTTACTGCCTTTGTGAATGAGGTATGAATGTGGAATAAATAAAATATGATTTTTTAAGGCAGTCTGCATGTGAATTAAACCAATACTTCAGGCATCAGAAGTTTGCCACATAAATTGTGACCCCTATAGTATAAACTTTTCTGCTATTCTATTTGTAACCAAATACATCTGTCATGATGAGCATGTGCAAACTAAAGAATAAGTGATTGAAACTTTCTCTGTACGAGACTCAACTAGTTGTTCTGACCATTGTCTTTGTCTGTAAGAGAAATCATTGGTATTGATAGAATATATTTCTTTACATGTGCTATATCATTTTTATGGGAACTAATCGAATCATATTTTTAATTCAACCTAAGTTGTCTATAGGGTATTTATTTCCTTTTGTATAATTTTGTGAAATTTTCTGTGTTGAAACATAGTTGATTGATATTTTTAAGATATAAAATAGTTAAGGATTTTTCATAGAAATGATAGGGAAATAACCAGAAGATAGCTTTGAAAATTGATTATAGATTTTTTATTTGAAATGATTAAATTGTTTGCCTATAAAAATAAAAATTAAGGCAAGGGTCACTATTGAAATAAAAGATATAGATTGCAGTCTGCTCCTTTATGCACTAGTCCGATGCCCGAGACTAGTAAATTTGAATTTGGACTAGTAAATTTTTTTATACAACTGCAAAAATTTTTGCGGTCATGGTATGGTGCTGTCGTCGTCGTTGTTGTCGTCGTCGTTGTCTGTAGACACTTTTGTTTTTGGTCAAAAACTTTAGTTTCAGTTGACCAATCCTTATGAAATTTTAACACAATGTTCCTTGGTACAAAAGGAAGGCCTGGCTTAGTTTTGGTCATTGTGGCTCCACCCATTTTTAAAAAAAAGGGCCAAAAAGGGTGAAATTTGATTTTAAAAAAAGGGCCAAAAAGGGTGAAATTTGATGTTTTCACATATTTGACTGTAGAATCTTTATTATTTATCTGATTTTGATGGGGTTTCTTTCAGTGTCCTCCTGAGGAAATTTTCAATCAGTAGTATGCAACGGATTTCACATGGCATGTACTGTTCACGAGATAAATGGGCCCAAAAGGGCCGAATTTCAAAAATTTAATTTTTTTTAATTTTTAGTCCGTTTTTGATGCAGTTTTTTGCAGTGGATTCCTTATGAAATATTAACATAGCGCTGCATCATTAGATTTTTGATGACTTGTTTCTTCTCCAAGCTATGAGGGGCCTAATGGGGCAAAAATTGCAAACATGCAGATTACCTAAAATTTTTCTTTTTCATCCAATTTTAATGGGATTTTTTTCTTTAGATTCCTCTCATTGATGGCTTTCAGTAGTATGTCAACGGATTTGGCATAGCTCTTACTGTTTCTGAGCTATTAGGGGTTAAAGGGGCCAAAATTGCAATTTTTAGAATTATGTAAAATCTTTATTTTACATCAGATTTTGATGGGATTTTTTTCTTTGGATTCCTCTCAATGTAAGCTTTTAGTAGTATGCCAAAGGATTTGGTGTAGCTCTTACCGTTTCGGAACTATAAGGGGTCAAAGGGGTCAAAATTGCAATTACATGTATTAGAAATATGTGAAGTCTTTATTTTTCATTAGATTTTGATGAGATTTTTATCTTTGGATTATTCTCATTGTAAGCTTTCAGTAATATTGCAGTATATTTTGCGTTGCTCTTCGGTTTCCAAGCAATAATGGGTCAAAGGGGCCAAATTGCAATATTTCAAAATATGTGAAATCTTTATTTTTCATGGGATTTCAACCTGAGTTTTTTCTTTGGATTTCTCTTGATGGTAGTCAACAGAATTTCTTAGCTCTTACAATATTCTAGTAATAAGGGATTAAAAGGGCTAATTTTTATTTTCACTAGTTTGTGTCCAGTTAATTTATGTGTCAAGGTCCTTATTGTGTCCAGCAAATTACTGTGTCCACATTCGTTATAGTTTACACTTGTTCAAATTTCAGTGGTTGACATGCTGCGGTCGTATCATGCTGCGCTCGGCGTAGCCCTTTATTAACCACTAGCCCGACTGGCCACTTAAACACAATCATCACTTGTTGTGATTTAATTTCAATTGATACCAAAGTTTCATATCTATACAGTTTAAAAAAATAAATTTGACTTCATTCTGAAATGCAAAAACCACCATTTGAATGATTAACTTAATATACAAACTAGGTGAAATGCATATGGGAATGTATGGGTTTCTGGTTTTCTAAACACAGCAAGGAAAATCTCATTTGATATACACACAAATATAATGGTAAACAAAACAGAAACACAGAATTGCTGACATAGACCTATTTTTTTGCATCAGCCTACCAGGAACACACATTTTCTCGTTGTCCTGAGTCATCCAAATCATTTTTTTTCAGTTCTGCATGTATTTCTTTGAAAATTCTGAACTGACATTTGGTCAACAAGACTTACATTTATTGCACAAATGTTTTTGCATGAGGAGGGGCATGTTTCTACACAGACATTCAGATAATTAATGTTATGTGATGGTTTTAATTTGAAGGATACTTTCTACAATTGTTTAGATCTTGAATAGTTTTATCGTTTATTTTATAGTGTTTCACGAGGGACCTTATACCGAAATTCTCAAAACATTTTTGTACAAATTGATAGAAAATATAGGTCCATTTAAATTCATCAATAGCTATTATAGTGTAAATTGATTAACCATGAATGGGAAGATGTGAAAAGTAGGACTTATCCAAGTGTGGCTGGTGATTGTCCAGTCTCTATCAGTAGCCATTGATCAACGTAAATGGACCTATTTTTCTGTCAATTTGCAAAGAAAGTTTTAGCTGTTACATGTAGCAATAATTTTGGTATAAGGCCTCACTTGAAACACTATAACATCTTAAATTAGGACTTTGTTATTGACTGTAGTTCGATTTCTCTCCTAAATTTTTTATCAGTTTATTGGTTTTAATTGCACACATAGTTTCAATTTGAATTTGACAGTCTACTGAAACAAAGTTTAGAAATAGTTGGTAATGGGGGTTATTAAAAAATGTCTCTCATATTTGTCATGTATTACAGGTATTTCCACCACT
>MJUU01057146.1:74929-118029 GCA_002080025.1 Modiolus philippinarum | reverse complement strand
AAAAGCTGCTTAGTCAGGGATTTGTTCAACCTTTGTTAATTTCATCCTTCAAGAAATTCTATGGCCGTTACCATAGCATCATTGAAAGATATGACGTGTCAGTATCCCAAATGAAAGTAGACATTTTCAGCTAGATTCACGTCTTCCCGGACTTGACTACCGACTTTGACATTTTCCCGGATTGAATCACCCACAGTGTGACGGGTGCTGTTAACAGAGCAGGACATGCTTACCCTTCCGGAGCACCTGATGTCACTCTCAGTTTCACTGGAGTTCACACTGTGAGTGCCTTTGTTCTGAATGTTGTGGTTTCTGGTTCTGTGCTTTGTGTCTGTCTGGCGTCATTGTTTTTGTGTCTAACGTCATTGTTTTCTGTGTTCTCGTTTTTGCCCTGTCTTTGGACTTTGATTTTTGTGAATTTCACCCCTTTGTTCCTTCGGTATTCTACTGCCGTTGTTACAAACAATTCTATAACTTTTTTGTTTTTCTATTTTTGTTTCCAAAATTTTCTTTTTATTAAAGAAGAATTAATCACCTTTGTGGGAATATAAAAATTTTTGGCAATACATATTATTTTATTCTCAAAAAGTGGACCTGAACGGAGATTTTAGAGACCCAAATAAACTTGAAAATGGATGGGTAGCTTTACTAAAATAAATATAACTTTTTTATTTCTAAATGGATTTTTGTTATTTCTGACTTTATTTAAGGAAGAAATAATGTTCCTTTTTGAATATTAAAAACTAATTATGACTTAACTTGGTTTTGATGCCAAAAGACGGACCTGAACGGAGAAATGAAAAGACCTGAACGTCAATGACGATTCATCTGTTACTTTACTAACAAGAAAAGATATGGTTGCAACCATATCAAATGATAACTGGATTTAAATCTTATTTCATCAACGGATGTGTATGTTATTTTGGTTATATGATCTTATATTGATTTATTTCATATATGCGGGAAAATGGTCAGCTTCAAACACCACAATACATTGCTATATGGAAATTTAAAAAATGCAAACTACAAACCAGCAGTATAATCACATGTTGCAGAAGAGTATGCATGATCTGAGCCACATGTGGTAGCCATCATACAGCCAGCTAAGATGTGTTATTGAAATATATGTTCGGTAACTGATTCTTTAGTATCATCTTTTAAATCAGAAGATTAATTTGATAAAAACCATGGTTTGTTTTCCGGGGTATGTTACTTTGTTATTCTCAAATAGTAGGATAAAATCCGTCACACATTGATTGCGTACATAACACAAAAGTTAGGGTAAAACAGGTCAGCATAATTTTTAACAATATCCAATTGCACACTATAATCGAAAGAGGGACAACTCTTTCCAAAATTAACATCACGGAAGTTAAATTTACATGACAGAGATTCAACTGGAATTATTTGATACAATGGCAGTATTGTGAAATACGTAATATTTATTACACACCGTTAATAACATGAATAATATAACAAATGGGTGATAACAATAGGAAGCTATAGTAAATCAATGTCAAATAATGTCGCAGAGTGTCTAGAGTGAGAGCAGTGAGAACAAATGGCGTAGTAATATAGACACAGGTAAATAAGAGCTTAAATAAAATCAAAACATTGCTCCTTGGCATATACATATAGAAAAACATTTCATTATTCAATTGGGTACAAAAAGAGTTATAAACTGCCGTTAAATCACTGTTAAAAATAATACAATACGGAACTATATTTTGCACATGAATATAACGGTAGTTAGGTACCAAAGACAGTAATAACTCAAGTGAGATATTATGCCGGGATTCCAGTTATGAAAATTCTATAACTTTTTGTTTTTTATATTTATGTTTCTAAAATTTTGTTTTTAATAAAGTACAATTAATGATGTTTGTGAATATATAAAACATTTATTATTATTTTGTTGTCAAAAAATGGACCTGAACGGAGATTTTAGAGACCTGAACTAACTTGAAAATGGGCGGGTAGCTTTATTTAAATCGACATAACTTTTTTTTATTTCTGGACGTATTTTTTATATTTGTCTTTGTTTAAAGGAGAAAGAATATTCTTTTTGAATATTAAAAATTATTTGGCTTTTCTATTTAGATCTTATTGGTTATTTGTTCTCTATCAGTTTTACACCTATTTCGGTTTATGGACTTCCAAATATTTTGATTTTATCTACACTGAAGAGACATAAGTTGTCGAAATGCGCATATGCAGAACCTAAAATCACAGTAACCTCGGTATTTTGTTATTGGAGCAATATTGATTTGGATTCCAAAAAGCGGACCTGAATGGAGAAATTAAAGGACCTGAACGGAACTGATAATTCATCAGTTATTTAACTGTAAATTCTATAACTTTTTTGTTATCTAATTATTTTTTTTTTCAATTTTTGTTTTTATGAAAGTAAACAGTGAAGTGTCCGAATATGTAAAAAAAAATGGTAATGCATATTATTTTTTCTCAAAAGGTGGATCTGAACGGAGACCAGAAAATGTTTAAAAATTAGTGGGTGGTTTTACTAAAATAACACAACTTTTTTTTATTTCTGAGGGGATTTTTTAAAAACATTTTTGCTTTTATTGAAAGAAGAAATAATGATAACAATAAATTTTGAGTCGATGAACCTATTTTTATAATTTAATGATACCAGAGCCATGTATGCAGTTAATATGACACCCTTGTGAATTAGATATGATTATCGTTGTCAAAACAAAGTGTGCATCTACATACACCCTCAGGAAATCCGATTATCACTTTAAATTACCAAATAGACTGATTGCAGGTGACAAACTACTGAATAATTAGAACATGCAATACGTTTAAACACGTTAAATTTAACATTCATTTTAAATTTATCTCAAAGGAAAACGAAAAAAAATCACTTTGAGTTTAGACAAACACAAAACAATAAATGTCGAATTTTGAGAAAATTACTTAACATTTTAGTTATACTCATGCAGGTCCGTTCTAAACCTCCGTTTCTTTGTACAAAAATGTATTACTAACATGTTAATTGCATATTCAAAAAGGTTATTTATTTTACTTTGATATTAAGTAAATGCTTAAATGCAAATAAAGACATAAAACAGAGGTCTAATGTTTAGTAAAGCCACCCATTCATATTCAAGTTCGTTCAGGTCTTTCAATTCTCCGTTCAGGTCCAGCTTTTGAGAAAAATGAAATGTGTATTGCCAAAATGTTTGAAATATTCAAATACGTCATTTATTCTGCATTAATAAAAACAAAGGATTAAAAACATGAATAAAAGAACAAAAAAGTTATAGAATTTTCAGTTAACTAACTGATGAATTATCATTCCCGTTCAGATCTTTTCACTTCTCCGTTCAGTTCCGTTTTTTGGTATCAAAACCAAGTTAAGTCATAACATTTTTTTTAATATTCAAAAGGAACAATATTTCTACCTTATATAAAGTCATAAACAACAAAAATCCATCTAGAAATTAAAGAGTTATATTAATTTCAGTAAAGCCAGCCACCTATTTTCAAGTTCATTCTGTCCCTAAAATCTCCATTCAGGTCCATTTTTTTTTTTAGAACAAAATAATATGTTTTGCCAAATTGTTCTATATATTCACAAACATCATTAATTGTACTTTATTAAAGGGTTCATTTCTCCGTTCAGGTCCGCTTTTTGGCATCAAAACCAAGTTAACATGTTCAGCTTATCACGACATCAGCTGGTCACGTAACCAAATAGGTCACCATTACATTGTCGTTTATCGTAAAAGGAAAATGCACAGCACTGGACAATAAATCTAAGATATCTTTTTTCTTGAGTTCGTTTTTAAAAATGTTCCAATCAAATATTGTTCTTTATTAAATTATCTTTCTAAAGATATAAATTGTTTTAGAATCGGAAAATGTTTTGTTACTTCAAAATTGATTTGAAAATTCGCTATGTAAAATGTAAATTGTCCCGTTAATTTCTTTGTAAATATAGTAAATTTCGTGTTGGGTGGTGTCGGAAATTGCATAATATTTTGAAAATAAAATAACCTTTTAAAAATGTTCCAATCAAATTGGAAAGTTAAGAAAATTATCTACAAGAAGATATAATTTTTAACACTTAAAGAGGTGATTCTTTTACTTCAAAATTGATTTGAAAATTGCCAAAATTTCAAAAATTGATAATGACCGGAAGTAAACTATCATTTGTTTACATTAGCAAGGGATCTTATTTCAAATATATAAAGATATCATTTTATTTCAAGTTTTCTAACAAACAGTCAGAATTAAATTATAATGTAATATCTATTCACCGTCCTTTTTTTCATTTAATTTTATTTGGGGAGGGGTCGAATTACAAGAAAACTGTATAAAGTAAAGGCTGGTATGCATTTTATTCATAAAAAATCAAAATAAGTGCATAAAACTTTGCATCCGCTTGGCCAGCAACCCTTTGTTTTTTTTCTTGAAGTGCTATACTGCACAAAATAAAAAAAATCACAGTAACTCGATTTGGGACCATATCAATTAATTTATGACCTAATTGATTTGTCACATCATCAGTGATGTTTTATGACGTTGTGAATTTGACACACACCCGTGTTGTTGGTTGCCCCAATAAACAATTTTACCTGTACATACGTGTGGTACTTGTGGCTTAATTAGTCAATAAATGACCATATTTTTGCAAGTATTTTCCGCCCAGGGGGGTACTCCAAATTTTTTCCCGTACCTAGGCTGGTACTATTTTTTTGGGTGTAAATTTCCGAATTTTGCTATTTTTTTTGGGTTCAAGAAATTCCAAGCTATTTTTGGGGGGTTAGAAATATTATTAACTATTTTTGGGGGGGGGTATTAATAATTGTAAGATATTTTTTTGGGGTAGGCAAATATGTCATATTTTTGGTTGTTTTGTTTGCATAGAAAATGAAGAAATATACCATGGTTACTCAAATAATAAAGTCATCAACTGATTTGTCAGTACAATACTGATTACAATGATCTAGTAATTAATTTTATAAGATGTTAAACTGAGGAAACTTTTAAATTTTGTCAATTTAATAATATATTTTTTTGGGTTCACTCATTTAAGCAACTATTTTTTGGGGTGATTTGAAAAAGAACTATTTTTTTGGGTAGTTTGAAAAAAAACTATTTTTGGGGGTTAAAATTTTTTTCAGGGGACCAGCCTAGGTACAGATGATAATTGAGAGTACCCCCCTGGGATTTTCCGGGTATTTACAAATTAGTTTTTTGACAGATATTTATTTCAATTATGAATTAATTTTGAAAAAAAAGTTTTAAAATATAAAGATAATTTTATAAACCATTATAAGCACTATCGTTTACTCCTTTAATACTACACAGGTACCAGTACAATCACCGTTAACCAGTTTATTTTTGATTGACAGAGTTACATTTCCTGATAAAGTCGGTAATAGCTTGGTATGGTCATAATGATTTTTTAATATTCGAAAGGAACATTATTTCTTCCTTAAATAAAGTCAGATATGACAAAAATCCATTTAGAAATAAAAAAGTTATATTTATTTTAGTAAAGCTACCCACCATTTTTCAAGTTTATTTGGGTCTTTAAAATCTCCGTTCAGGTCCACTTTTTGAGAATAAAATAATGTGTATTGCCAAAAACTTTTATATTCCCACGAAGATAATTAATTCTTCTTTAATAAAAAAAAAATTGGAAACATAAATCGAAGAACAAAAAAGTTATAGAATTTTTTGTAAAGTGACTGATGAATTATCAGTTCCGTTCAGGTCTTTTCATTTCTCCGTTCAGGTCCGAGTTTTGGCATCCAAATCAAATGAATTCCAAATTATTTTTTAATATTTAAAAAGAATATTGTTTCTTCTTTAAATAAAGTCAAAAATGAAAAAAATCCGTCAAGAAATGAAAAAGTTATGATTATTTTACTAAACCGGTTATCATATTTTCAGGTCTATTCAGGTCTTTTCAGGTCCGCGTTCAGGTCTTTAGTGTAACCCGATTCCACGACAGCCTAGGGTGAACTTGTGACCACTTTCAAGTGCACTTGAAAAAGATGCGATCGCGGGAGTGATCGCAAAGTGCACTTGAAGTAAACTTCGTGGCAGCTTTGGATTGCTCTTAACGATTGGTCAGTTCAAAACACGTGATATTAATATGACGAAATTAACTTTAAGCAAAAAGAAGTATGAAAACTCGACGACTTCATTCTCTTTTTAATATATTTTTGATAACCTAAATTAAAACCAAAATGCCATTATAAATTATTATGAGCGTTGTTTTATTTATACATTCCATGCTTACGTCACATTATATTCTTAATAAATCTTTGAAAAGGGGTATTTTATCGAGGCCTATGTTCTCGGGCTATGTTCATGCTGGAGACATTAAATTCATATGTAATTTAAAAAAACTTTGTCAAAAATTAATGCAAAAGTTGGAGATATTATATGTTGGTGCTTATTTCAATTGTCGCGACACAACATTTATATGTATTTTTCCCAAAATTACCTTAAAAGATTGAAATTTTTTTATTTTAGCCTTTTCCTTTCTCGCGATACTAAATTTATACATCTTTTGTTAAAATTGACCTCGAAAGTGGGAGATATTATATGTTGGTGCTTATTTCAATTGTCGCAACACAACATTTTATGTATTTTTTCCAAAATTACCTTATAAGACTGAAATATTTTGCATTTTAGCTTTTTGTCTTTCTCAAGATACCAAATTGTTGCATCTTTTGTCAAAAATGAATCCAAAAGTGGGAGATATAATATGTTGGTGCTTATTTCACTTGTCGCAAAACAATATTTCTATGTATTTTTCTCAATATTACCTAATAAGAATGAAATATTTTGCATTTTAGCTTTTTTTCTTTCTTGCGATACTAAATTTATACATCTTTTGTTAAAAATAACCTCAAAAGTGGGAAATATTAGGTTTTCGTGCTTATTTCAATTGTCTTACCACAACATTTACCTTGTAAGACTGAAACATTTTGCATTTTATCTTTTTTCCTTTCTCACAATACCAAATCTATATATCTTTTATTAAAAATGACCTCAAATGTGGGAGTGATTAGATGTTGGTGCTTATTTCAATTGTCGTGACACCAGATTTAGATGTATTTTTCCCCAAATTACCTTCTAAGATTGAAATATTCTCCATTTTATCTCTTTTCCCCTCTCGCGATACCAAATTTATACATCTTTTGTCAAAAATGTACTCAAAAGTGGGAGATATTATATGTTTTTGCTTATTTCAATTATCGTGACACATCATTTATGTGTATTTTTTCCAAAATTACCTACTAAGATCGAAATATTTTGCTTTTTAGCTTTTTTCCTTTCTCGAGATACCAAATTTATGCATCTTTTCTCAAAAATATATTCAAAAGTGGGAGATATTATATGTCTGTGCTTATTTCGATTGTCACGACATAACATTTATATGTATTTTTCTCAAAAATTCTTTACAAGATTGAAATATTTTGCATTTTAGCTTTTTTCCTTTCTTGCGATACTAAATTTATACATCTTTTGTTAAAATTTACCTCAAAAGTGGGAGATATTATATGTTGGTGCTTATTTCAATTGTCGCAACACAACATTTATATGTATTTTTTCCAAAATTACCTTATAAGACTGAAATATTTTGCATTTTAGCTTTTTATCTTTCTGGTGATACCAAATTGTTGCATCTTTTGTCAAAAATGAATCCAAAAGTGGGAGATATAATATGTTGGTGCTTATTTCACTTGTCGCAAAACAACATTTATATGTATTTTTCTCAATATTACCTAATAAGAATGAAATATTTTGCATTTTAGCTTTTTTCCTTTCTCGCGATACTAAATTTATACATCTTTTGTTAAAAATGACCTAAAAATGGGAGATATTAGGTGTCGGTGCTTTATTTCAATTGTCGTACCACAACATTACCTTTTAAGACTGAAACATTTTGCATTTTATCTTTTTTCCTTTCTCGCAATACCAAATCTATACATTTTTTGTTAAAAATGACCTCAAAAGTGGGAGTGATTAGATGTCGGTGCTTATTTCAATTGTCGCGACACAACATTTAGATGTATTTTTCCCAAAATTACTTTCTAAGATTGAAATATTTTCCATTTTAGCTTTTTTTCCCTCTCGCGATACCAAATTTATACATCTTTTGTCAAAAATGTACTCAAAAAGGGGAATATAGTATAAGATGGTGCTAAATTAAATTGTCCCGACACATCATTTTTATGTATTTTTCCCAAAATTACATACTAAGCCGGAAATATTTTACATTTAAGCTTTTTTCCTTTCTCGCAATACCAAATTTATGCATCTTTTCTCAAAAATGTATTCAAAAGTGGGAGATATTATATTACAGTGCTTATTTCAATTGTCGCGACACAACATTTATATGTATTTTTTTCCCAAAATCACCTTATTTAAAACTTCTTTGAAAGGATGTGATAAAGTAAACTATTTTAAAAAATGAGTTATTTTATTCATTTGTAAAGATTTAGTATAAACCGCATAATGAAAACCTGACTTTTCAAACATATTTATGTAAAGATTTACAAAAAGGTATATCGCGACATGTAAAACTTCTTCAAAATGGTATGATAAAGTAAAATATTTAAAAAAGTGAATTATTTTGGTCATTTGTAAAGATTAAGTATAAACCTGACTTTTCAAACATATTTATGTAAAGATTTACAAATGCTATATCACAACTGGGACTAATATAACATATTATATTAGTCCCAGATCACAACATATGAAACCAACTACTTCGAAAAGGATATTACTATCGGCCAAGTGCGAATCGAGCCAGGAATTGTTACTGTAAATAGCGATGTTATATTACTGTGAACTATTGAATGATGGCGATTGAGCTTTGTTTATCTTTTAAAAACAATGATATAATCACATTAGGGCTAGTTCTTATTTTGTAATATCATTTTTTAAGTAAAACGGGTCTAAAAAAGCAAAATATTACGTTTGTTTATTTTTTAAAAGTGTATTTTAATGACCTTATGCGATCCATTATTAATAAACCGCGAATCATTTTTACCGTTTATTTTTATCAAATAACTGAAGGAAGCGACTCATTCTTGCAGTGAACAATATCTTTACATTTTACATAAAATATACAATTCCACACATTACGGTGGTTTTTAATCAGTAAATGAACTAATCAAGAATACAATTACATGTATATTTACGTTATGTCTTCAGCAGGTATTAGAATTATCTTTATGTTCTTTTTTTGTTATCAGTTCCTTGTCTGATTATCTGCATTGCAATGTTTCAAATTGCCCATTTTGTTCCGATCCAAAAACAAAATGGCATCCAGCACGGGATATAGTTAAACATACTAACCTATGGGAAATCGGGGTCGATTTTCATCATCTGCTGTGACACCACTGAAGCACATTTATTTTAACTGAATTGGAGTAATGTATGGAAAGATCTTAACAAAGAATACTTATTTCAGTTGGATCTGACAAGAATGTAGACTATAGTTTTACATTAGACCCTATGGAAAAAACATTTTTGGTCATCAGCATAGGCATGGCTTAGAAACATCTTTGTCAAGTCAGCGATACAAGCTCAGTATCTGAGCCTCTAGTTTTTCAAAGATTGTAGACTTTGAATTTTACAATTAATACATCCGTTTTTCTTCGGTGTCTCAAAAATTAAAAAACGTGACCGACGGTTAATTTTACAATTAATACATCCGTTTTTCTTCGGTGTCTCAAAAATTAAAAAACGTGACCGACGGTACGAAGTCAAATACTTATTCAGAACTTTATTTCGAAAGTGCAGGAATAATACGGTAAAATCGAATTACACATAAAAAATATTATGGTTTAATTTTGCACCTTTATAGCTCCTATGGCCATAACCAGGGCGAGCCCTGCCTTCACATGGCGGCAATAGTCTGTCCAACGTTATCTTTTCATTCAAAGGTCTTCTGTGGAACACCCTAGGGAATGGGGGTAATACAAAGTTTACGAACAGAGCCGTTAAGAACCAAGAACAGAGCTATTAAGAGCAAGTCCAAGAGACAAACAGACTACTCAGGTGCAAAAACAGCTGACAAAAATGTGCATCGAAACGGTGCTGACTTGGCACAGGCATTTCAAAAGAAAGAGTGAGATCAAGCGGTTTATGGCACGCCATCTCCTCCCCCATTCAATTTTGGTAGTGTCCAGCAGCAACACAACAGCAACTGCCTGCATCGAAAGGTCATTGTCAATGAAAAGAAATGTTCATGTCAGTATCGAGCAAAAAATGAATCTTGAAACAAAGCTCGAACAGAAACTTCAACCCCCATTTTTAAAATATTAAACTTAATACCGAAGTTACTTAGAATTTTCTTTCTGCATATGCGCATTTCGACAATTTATGTCTCTTCAGTGCAGATAAAACATAAACGTTTGGAAGACCATAAACTCAAAAATGTTTGAAACTGACAGAGAACCAAAAAAAAATTCAAATATGATCTAAATGTAAAGCCAAAATTTAACTAAGGATAGAGCTTTGCATGAGGGAGATTCTCCTTAGTTTTCCACAAAATTTACAAAAATTTAGGTATTGTAAGGTTCCAAAAACAATCTGCTTTCGGATCAGCACCGAAGTGCTGACTACTGCGCTGGTGAATACTCTCGGGGACTAACAGTCCACCAGCAGTGGCATCGACCCAGTGGTAACAAATAACTTAATACCGAAGTTACCGAGAATTTGATTTCTGCATAAGCGCATTTCGACAATTTATGTCTCTTCGGTGCAGATAAAATCTAAACGTTTGAAGACCATAAACTCAAAGATGGTTGAAACTGATAGAGAAAAAATCTAAATATGATCAAAATGTAAAGCCAAAATAAGATAAGGAGAGAGCTTTGCATAATCGGCTTCCGGGTCATCACCGAGGGATTTAAACTGAGCACGAAGAATATATCATGCCTTATATCCCGTCTAAAACCGGATTACACCGGCGGATTCAACCCTCGAAAAAGTCCAGTGTGGTTCCAGACAAAGGGGTTCCGATGTACTTTATGTCACCTAGCTTTTGGGGCAAGTTTGCTTAAATTCGGCACGAAGTTTTGAAAAATCGAGAACAATGATTTTCCAATCCCCAGGAAGACCCCCCCGGACACGCTAGTAAGAAAAAAAATATTTGTTGTACGCTTCAAATTTATCTTGTAAGATTAATAATAACAATAAAATACAAGATATATTCCGTTAAGGGTAAGTACGCAATGTATTAAATAGTACCTTTTCTCTCATGTATACAATTTTCGCGCTCAATACCTCTTTTCATATATTAATTCAGCATTTTTTCAGCTTTGTACTATATTGAATTAAAGATTTTTTCTATCATTCGTCATATTGTTTTGACAGAAGCTGTGTTTCCCTAACTCCGGCAAACTAATATGTTCCCAAAAATATACTGTGGGAAATACCTACAAAATTGTTAAGATATTATATGACATTGACTCTAGAAAACGGAACAATGTGTGTATTTTAATAGATTATAATTGATGTACATCTGTTTTGTAAAGATCTTCAGATGCTTATTTAACATAAATAATTGTGTGCTTTACTTTAAAAATTGATAACAACAGGTAAAACATCCACTTTCTTTATACAAATAATTGTTTTATATCAGTAAGATGCGTTGTGCAAAAATATGAATTGCGTTTAGATCTTGCACTGTAATTGCTGAATTTTGGCTTCATTGAGAATATATACATCTAAAACAAGCGCCTTATAAAATTACAACTTACCTTGTGCGTTACTTCATTCAGTTCTGCACGATTTTTCGCTGTTGTTATAGCCAGTTGAAAAACGCATCGAGGTGGATTCGATTGGGATTTAAATACCTGGGATGTTTAGTACACATGTACTAAATGTATTATAAATCATAATCGGTATCGCTTATAATATTTTAATGCATAGAAATACGTAAAATATGAAATAATTCCACTTTTCGTCTGTAATTTGACGAATTTGCAGAAATAATTTTTGCATTATTGGTAATAATTTTTTTACTCGATTCGCACTTGGCTTATAGTGGATATTAAGATGAAATATTTTTAGAAAATGAGTTAGTTTGGTCATTTGTAAAGATTTAGTATAAATCACATAATGAAAATCTGACTTTATGTCATTTATAAAGATTGGGTTAATGGGGTATAGGAGTTTCCGCGAATCCAATTTGTGACGTCACAAATTCTAATTTACATATGCAAATTAGCATTTTTGGTTGGCAAAGCGGAAGAATTATCACTATATAGCATTGGGATAGAATTTTTAATCTTCGATAACTTTTTTATTATATGCACGATTTTGGATCTGTAAAATGCATGTTAAACATTTAGATATTCATATTTTTTCTACCGATTTACTTTTTAATAAAAATAGACAAATATTTTTTCATGTGAATTTCAAAAATATGGAAGTTTCGAAAAATTATATGGTTTACAAAATATGCCATTTCTACATGTATTAAAAATAAAAAGCTGAAAAATTTTACATCCTGTAAAAGTGTAAACATTCCGTAATGGAGATCAAAAAGAATTATCTATTTTTCTTAAATAACAAATTTACACTAGTTAATTGAAAATGACATTTTTATGACCCTTATCAGTGACCACGATTTCTTGCCAACCAAAGGTAATTTTTCAAGATGGTGACGTCACGGGAGGTGCGACTTGCCATTTCAAGCGAGTTGAGGCAATAAAATCGTTGAAAAACGGATCTGAGACTGGAATACACGTTCGTATAATTCTACACGACTGCCGTTTTCATTTTTGTAGCGGGAATATATTATCTGACATGTTTTATAATTTATATATAACTGCATTGGCATTTTTAGCGTTAGCTTATCAAAAAGAACGCTACTTGGAAATAAATTTTTATAACATCAGCTATCGCTTATAAAAAATGCGATCTAACTATATATATAAAAGATAACTTCGTTTTAAATAGTGATCCTCGCGACAGCTTTCAAGTGCACTTTAAGTTCACTAGTGAACGCGAAAATACCTGTCATGGAATAGCTACCTATTCCAAAAAAGTGAACTTCGCGACAGCTAAGAGAACGCGAAGTGCACTTAACAAGTGAACTTTAAGTTCACTTTAAGTGCACTTTTTGGAACGTTGCGTCTGCACCCATCTGTATAATCTATATTTATCATATACTCACTCAAGATATGTGTATTTTTGCATGTGTCATAAAAGAGAGAATTAAGCCAGTCATATCTTCAGGGGTGTAATATGAAATCCGTATTACACGGGCGTGTAATATGAAATCCGTATTTCATGTGGTAAAATATGGATTTTTCAAAATGGCAACTGACGTTTTTCCACTTCATGGAATTAACACAGATTCACTTATTTCAGTATAATTTTACCGACTCAAGTTATAAAATCAATTTATCTATTTACTGATCTTTACTGGGAACAAGCAACATTTTGCGTATTTTTAGTGTACATCCGTCACAAGTTTGTTCCAGTAAATGACCTGCTTTATCTAAGCAAAGATTAAGCGAGAAGTTCACCTTGAATCGATTTTCAGACATTTCCGGACCCTTTACTTATTATAAAGAGTTGACGATAAATGTAAGTGTTTATCACACACATGTAAAAGCTAAACCAAAATTTCGTTTGCATGATCTTGTGTGAAAATATTGCAACTTCTTTCCAACTTTCAGTATAAATGTGCTTACATTTCATAGTAGGAGATACATTCATTATTAACTGTATTCTCCGTTTGAAAATGCCCTGTCTGTTGGATGAGAAACACAAGCAAAAGTGAACTATCTGTCAGTGAAACAAAACACACAAGAAAGAAAAAATTGAGGTGGCAAAGCCTTTTTTCCCGGCTATACTCATTAGTGGACGTTTTATTGTTTCATTTTAGTAAATAGCGAGTGGTCTACATCGAATTTGTTTAACATAATAAATACAAAATACCGAAAGTACTGTAAATATAGATATGATGTCCAAATGAAACCAACATGTTCCCTTTGAAACAAATTCCGTTGAAAACGACACTGACTAAATGACACACATTTTACAGATGAATAATTTTGTTTTTCACGATTTCATTTTATATGAAATAAAGAAGAGTAAAACTGGTAAATTGTGAAAGTATATGATAAATAGTTTATTATATCATATCCCATATCATCCCTCGATTCATATTAGCCCTCTGGCCTTCGGCCTTCGGGCTTATATGGATGTCTCGGGATGATATGGGATATGATATGAAAATTGCCATATAAAAATCTCTGTATCCCATGTTCAAAGTACGATATAATAATATCCCATGTACAAAGTACGATATTATAATATCCCATGTACACAGTACGATATAGACAGTAATATCCCATGTACAAAGTACGATATTATAATATCCAATGTACATAGTACGATATAGACAGTAATATCCCATGTACAAAGTACGATATTATAATATCCCATGTACACAGTATGATATAGACAGTAATATGCCATGTACGCAGTACGATATAGACAGTAATATCCCATGTACAAACTACTATATTATAATATATCCCATGTACACAGTACGATATAGACAGTAATATCCCATGTACAAAGTACGATATTATAATATCCCATATACACAGTACGATATAGACAGTAATATCCCATGTACAAAGTACGATATTATAATATTCCATGTACACAGTACGATATAGACAGTAATATCCCATGAACACAGTTATATATCATTATGATATATTTCTTGTTACAAAGCCGAACTTTTCACAGTCATTTGATGGGTGCCACTCGTTGAGCAGATCATGCTTATCCTTCCGGAGCACCGAATGATACTTCAAGTTTTTGTTTTGTAGGCGTTCACACTGCTGGTGATTTAGTTTTGTGGCATTATTTTTTTTCTTGCCTTTGTCATGCTTTCTCAATTTGTGTTGGATATAAATTGCGGTGTTTTTAGAAACATCCAATTTCCTTCTGTTTGCGTCAGTATTCGTGTGCCAATGAATATAGACAGTAATATCTCATAATGATATGGACAGTAATATTTGAAACCATAAAGTATGTTTCTCCATGTAATTGTAGGAAAATACATGTATACTCCCTTCTCACTTCTCCTTGGGTTCAACTTCTTCGTGGTATTAACGTTCATTTCAACCATTTTTTTTTAATTTGTGACGTCACCGTTACTACGTAGCTACATATCACGAAGATATGAGCTCCGAGTATAAAGAATACTTTACTGAAAAGCATATTTTAGATTCGATATGAATCAGGTGTGCATTTGTGAAGTCTCAACTTAACTCTGATATTGTAATCAATTATTGTTTGTTTTCTGTACAAAAACTTATTTTAGTAAAAGAATAGCTGTTGTTTTAAATAATATGAGGATTAATAATTTTTTTTTTCAGGGCCAGGTTTGGCCTTCATTGTATATCCAGAAGCTTTAGCACAAATGCCTGTAGCACCTGTTTGGTCTGTCCTCTTCTTCTTTATGATGATGATTTTAGGATTTAGCTCAATAGTAAGAATTATATGTGAAATGCTTTATTTTGGCATGTTCGAAAATATGGCTTGGCTTGATTGGTTTTGACCAGTCTTTAATTACCTGCAAATACTGAAATTAAATAAAGCTAACAATGATTCCAAATTCCTGCTTTTTCTAGTTCTAACTATCATTATTGACACTCGTAAAATAAAAACTAAAATATATGATAAAAGGGATGATTTTGATTTCACTGTAACTAATTTCCCTTCTCTTGACGGTGACGTTCCTCAAGCTCCATCATACGGGGTGTACATTTCTCAACTAGAACGAATTGCACGTGTTTGTTCTACTCTTGATGATTTTAATGAACGTAACCTTACTATCACAGCAAAACTTTTATAACAGGGTTACAGATTTCATAAGTTGTTGAATACCTTTAAGAAGTTTTATAACAGATGTGAATATTTAATATCTAAATATGGCGTTACTCACAAACAGATTATTACTAAAGGCTTTTCTAATTCTCGGTTTTACGGTAATGTAGTTAAAAATGCCAGAAACTGATTAAAAATCCAGAAAAGCTGGGACGTAACTTATATTCTTTACATAAAAGGGGATATTGACAAGATACTCTGCTTGCATCCGTTAAATAAGCTTTGAGATCTAGCGACCTGAAACTTTTACATACATACTGGCCACTCACTGATACTGCCGATTTCTGCTGAAATATATGATAATTCTTGACCAAATCCTACGAAAGTTTTGAGTTTGATTTTTTTCCGTAGTGCTACAGTGTTTTACCAGCAGACTAGGCTCCTTTAGCTAGCCGGCAGATTAGCGGCGAGCACCCCTTGACCCACCTTTCAAAATTACGTATTGTCATATTCACTCCTTTCAAGATTGTGGTCATGGAGTTAGTAGTCTACCTGTATTGGGTTTTATTCGTATGTTTACTAAACTATAGGGAAGCGGGACAGATAAAGGGGAGGTTTGGGTACCCATAAACCAATTTAACCCTACTGCTGGCTTTTGCTAGTACAGGTACCAAGTCCGACTGTCCCGAGTTCCTATCGTTGTTTATGTTTGTCTTTTGTCTTATTTGTGTTTTTTCTGTGTAGTTTCCTATAAGCAGAATGTGGCATATGATTATAATTTTCAGCCACTGTAGGTGTTTCCTGTTGTCCCTTTTATTTCATTTAAATTTTTCTGGTCATGTTTCAAATTAAAATGAAGAGTGCTGTGAGGCAGTTCGTGTAAGCATAAATAAACTAACAAGTTAAAATTCTTGTCGAACTGCGATAAAGGGTAAAAGAATGATAAAATATACGTAATATGTCAAAATGCAAAAATATGATTGAAAAACAAAAGACAGAGGTGGGGATGAACCAAGATCATCGACATGGATGTCTTCAAAGGGTAGTGGAAAAGAAACAAAATGGCTTAAATGTGAAGTCTTACGAATATGCTCAGCCAAGTGATATCCCGGGCTGTTGACTCGGGTACTAGAATTTCTCGCAGAAGGGAAATGACTAAAAAGAAAAAGGAAAACAGCGAAAGAGTACCTTTAGTTCTAGCTAACCATACTCACAATGTCGCTATACGGAAAATATTAGTACAGAATTTCAAAAAATTATTCAGGAAGATCCACTAATGGCTGAAATATTTCCATCTTTGCTAATTACAGCCTATCGCAAAGGAAAAAGTTTGAGAGATCACTAAATGTCCAGCAAAATCAAGACCATCCAGACTAGGAACAACAAGTCATACAGGAGAAGACGACGTTGTGGTCACAAGATCTGTCGAACGTGTCCCTTAACTATGGAAACGGAATTCATCAAGGGTCCTGATGGTTCTTACAAAATCAATTCTAGTTATTCTTGTATACTCATATATGCCATAGTACGTAGACGGTGTCAAAATATATGTTGGTGAGACTTGTCGCAGACTGGGTGATCGCTTTGCTGAACATCTCCGATCTGTAACAGCTCACAAAGACAAACCCGTTGGTAACCATTTCAGGTTTCGTCAACATTCTATTTAAAAGCATGAGCGTGACAGTCTTTACTCAGGTTGACAGTTAACGACAACACTGACAACAGTTAGAACATTAAATTCTATTCTCTCTAGGTACCCAAAACCCCAAAGTTATCAATATAAAAACTAGTGTTAAATGTACAATCTTTGGACTGGTATACTGGTATCATCAATTTTGTTTAATTTTTATTTATATTTATTATTTAAATACTTTTTCATATATATTTTTAATTATTAATAAATTGGGAACGTCAAATTTATTTTACCTGTATTGCAATTGTGACGTAAAACTTCACATTTAAGCCTTTTTGTTTCTTTTCCACTGTCCTTTGAAAACATCAATGTCGATGATCTTGGCCAATTCCCACCTCTGTCTTTTGGTATTCGATCATATTTTTACGTTTCGACATAATGTGTATATATTTATTCTTTAACCTTTTATCGCAGTTCGACACGAATTTTTACTTGTTCATTTTTGTTTTCAAATTAGTCTGGTCTAAGAATTGGTTTTGTTTTTCTAAGTTAATAAGCATTCTCAGGGTATTTCATCACAATACGTAGACTTCTTCAGGCAGCATAGCATAAATCACCAATCCTTACAATTTCTAAACATCAGAAAGTCGCACAGGGAGAGTGTAAACAAAAAGTCCCTTTAGTTAAAATCAGATGATGGGAAAATATTAAACTTGGTATGTAACTCATGGTGGTAGACACATACCAAATTGCAACATTTAGGAAACAAAATCAGGAAAACGTATCGAGAAGAAATTCCTGTACACTTGAGTACAGAAGACTAGCAGACAGACTGGCGTTGCAGGAAGAGATATGTAATAATGTGGAATAAAAATAAAAAGGAAGCAGCTATAATAACTGAAAATTGCAATTGCATGCCAAATACAGAAGGGTACATCACAAGAAAAACACAAATTAAAAACAAGACAAACTTTAACAAAAATGGAAACTCGAGGTAGTCGGAGTTGGTACCGACACTAACAACAATGGAAACTCGAGGTAGTCGGAGTTGGTACCGACACTAACAACAATGGAAACTCGAGGTAGTCGGAGTTGGTACCGACACTAACAAAAGGAAACTCGAGGTAGTCGGAGTTGGTACCGACACTAACAAAAGGAAACTCGAGGTAGTCGGAGTTGGTACCGACACTAACAAATAGAAACTCGAAGTAGTCGGAGTTGGTACCGACACTAACAAAAGGAAACTCGAGGTAGTCGGGGTTGGTACCGACATTAACAAAAGGAAACTCGAGGTAGTCGGAGTTGGTGCCGACACTAACAAAAGCCAGTGGTACAGTTAAACTGGTTTACAGCCATTGTATCGTAATCAAAACCAACAAAGTGTTGTCAGTGAGGTTAAAGAATGAAATTATTGAAAATGTTCAAAAACTAATTTTTACGGAACACAAAAATGTAAAAGTATACAAAAATGTCATGGCTGATGTAGTTATTATATAAATCTGACGGCCTTTGGGACTTCCTCCATCTGGAGTAATTTATCATAAATTCATTTACTGGATGTCCAACATCGCTACATCCATATTTTCGTCATATTTTCGAAATATGCAATACTTGTGTGCATATCTATAATTTTTTAGTCTGATTTTCACATGGATTACATTTATCTAATGGTGATATACAAAAGTTTGCTTATGTCAACCGCGGTAATTAATAAAAGTCATTACAACAAATGGTAATTGTATTGAATTGTTGATTAAAGATAAAATGGGTATGTGCTCTTAACCCTTTCAAACATTATATGTGAGTCCACTAAACTTGGCACATTATTCCTTTAATGAACTACAAATTTCATCTACAGTTGAAATGACAAACTGTTTTTAGGTCAAATTTTTGATAACGTCCCCTTTGAATAAAAGAAAACAAAACTTTTGACCGTAATTAGTGTAGGCAGCATTTGATTGAAAAAAAACTCTCTATATCAAGAAACAGACCGTAATTGAGAAATATAGTTATTTCCCAATAGTTGTAAATGCCGATTACTAATTTCATTAAATTGTTCGTTTTACAACATTGAGAGGATATAGAGTAAACGAACATGAGACAAATTCTCTCCAAAAACATGGTAAAACCAAAACACAGGAAAACGCTTTTATTGATGCTATTAACGATGAGCTTTGCTCATACTTCACAGTAAATTCAAGACTGTCCCTAACACTGGTTTGAGCGGAATCATTGCTAGATGTTGAACAACGCCTCATGCATGTTTGTTTTAACTCATTGATGCTTGAAAGTCAACAAACATACACTAAATGGAAGTGTGTTCTTTCCTGGTTCGAAAATGTTCTTACTCGTGTTAAACAACGTATTCTTGCCCGTTTTCAACAGTGTTCTTACCAGTTTTAAAAAAATGTTCTCATCTGTTTTTGAACAAAAATGTTATAACCTGTTTTGTAAACCTTCGTATGGCTGTCCATTTAGATCATATTTGTTATATTTTCTCTAACAGTTTTTTTTTTTACTTTTTATATATCATTCGTTTATGGTCTATCAAACGTTTTGATTCGATATACACTGAAGAGAAAATAAAATATTGAAATATTCATCTGCAGAAAGGTTAAATTTACTGTAACTTCAGTATTTAGTTGTTCAGTATAAGTTACAATGAAAAAAAATATGTAAATTGCATATGAGGATTCCCTTCTGAACTAAAATTCTAAATACATTAAAATATCACATATACTGGTAACGAACAAAACTTATAAATAAATGCAATTTATTTTCCTATAATTATTTCATTTCTTCCCACTTTAGTCTGAATGTCATGTGCGTTCCGATAGCAGTGGTGTGGTTTACGGTAGCCGAAGCTGTCAACCTAGAATTCTAAATATTGCCGAAACACTTTTTACTTGAGCATGACACTAACATCTAAGACCCTTGCTTAAGAAAACAGTTAAAACCAGGATTTTCTAAAGAAGATTGCTTTCATCGGTTATTGCATTATTACTGAATATTAACACCGTACTGTTAATTGCTTTACCTCAGTTTCACTTTTTTCTAATTCATAACTTTAAAAGTAAGACTATTTCTAAGGCCAGTCAGATTTTGAAACCATTTTTAGCTCACCGGGACGAATGTCCGGAGAGCTATTATCATCACCCCGGCGTCGGCGTCGTCGGTGTCGGCGTCGTCGGCGTCGTCGGCGTCGGCGTCAGCAAAACTTTAACCTGGCTTGTGGAATGGAGACCTGAAGAACCAGGATGTTGATATTTGGTATGTGGCATCCTTGTGATGAGATCTTTCTTTTGGTACCATACTTGTAGACATTTTGACCTTGACCTTGCCCTTAGGGCAATTTTCAAAAAACTTTAACCTTGCCTCTAGAAGGAAGGCTTTTAGTGGTAGGGAGTTCATATTTGGTATGTAACTTCCTTATGAGGAGAGCTTTTTAAAGTTACCATATTTGTAGATATTTTGACATTGACCTTGCCCTGAGGGCAATTTTTTAAAAACTTTAACTTCACTTCTAGAATTAAGTTGCTTAGTGGTAGGGTATTCATATTTGGTATGTGACGTTCTTTTGATGAGAGCTTTCTAATGGTGCCATATTTGTAGACCTTTTGACTTTGACCTTGCCCTGAGGGCAATTTTTTAAAAACTTTTAACTTTGCTTCTAGAATTAAGTTGTTTAGTGATAGGATGTTTAAATTTGATATGTAACTTTCTTATGAAGAAAGCTTTTTATTACTTTCGAATTTATTGTGCATTGAAGTTACTGGAATCCCCGGCGAGCTATGTTGTCTTCTGACAACTCTTGTTAAAGACCAAGTCAAATAAAACACAATACCAGCCAATGAGATTAGGATAGGTTGTAGAGCATGTACATTAAATGCAATTATCATGATTGTTAAAATGCATTAAGCTCTGGTTTAGTGTTTGTAGAGACAAGAACAACAATTAAATTCGATTTAAACATTTAAAAATACATAGCAGAATTTCAAACAGCTTGAGAGGTTTTGTTTCATATTTTACGTAGACTGATGTTTTTAAACTCTTTAATAATTTTTATCTGTAAACAATTCAGAGATCAGTTTTCGAAATTTTTGAAAATGTATCCCTTCTTTCTTTAGTTACCTCTAGTGTGACTTACCTCCCAAAAAGAGAGTAACATCATCGCGGCAAGTACTCTTGAAGGATAAGCATGTATTGTTCCATATACGACATCCGTCACAATGTCAGTGAGTTATCCAGGACCAAGTCAATATAATTTGACCAATATTTCCACGCGGTATCATGGACAGCTATATAAGATAATAAGTAAATACTTTTTCAGTTTTCCATGACAGAAACTGTTATAACTGGTATCTACGACCAGATAGAATCAATTATGAAAAAGGATAAAAGACGACTGTATGTGTTTCGGCTGTTGATCTGTTTAGGTTTCTTCCTCTTAGGGTTACCTATGGTAACTAAGGTATGTAGTACAATTACAGCTATTGAGTCCGGGTTGGTAAATGTTAACTATGAATATGTCAAAAATCGACTACTCCATGCAAACAAATGACTTTGATGAAGACTGGGACAATATGAGTGAGTCATCTCTATTATTATTAACTCATACTCAACTCACCTATTATAACCATCTGCTTCGAGGAATAATTGGCGACAAATATTATATTTGTCCTTGAAATATAAGGGTATGCTGAATATTTAACTCTTCAATTCTCAGCAGTTGGTTAAATATGAACGCAACTTTTTAACCAACGGGCGTTGATTAAATTTTTGTGAGAAATTTCCCGCAATTTTAGATTTTCCTCGTCTTACACATATTTCATGGGAGACAAAATTTCTCATTCAGCGAGGTCATGAGTTCAAACAATATTTCAAACACATTGGTTCATTTGCGGCATGGTTGCTCAACTTTGACGATTTTCATTGTTGCTTTGAGTGAAGGCTACTTCGCGTGAAGATTGTTAAGTCTAATTTAAAACATGTGACGATTTTACTGTTCGATTATGCTTTCTTTCTGAAAACATTGTTAATTTCAGCCTTTATAGATTTTTTCTTTCATGTATTTTTTCCCCTCTTGTACGTTTATGAGAAAATGTTGAAGACGAAACTTGATCTGAACAAAACATCAACACATTAAAAAGTCGAGAACTGGGCTGTTATAATTATATAATAGAACATAATACTACAGATACGTTTTAAAAATTATATAAATGTATACAAGTGATCTATCAAATTATTTCATACACTTGCCATTTTAGGGTGGACTCTATATGTTGAATTTACTAGATACATATGTTGGCGGATTTCCATTGCTGTTGGTAGGAATGGTGGAAATACTTGTAATTATATATATTTATGGAGCGAGTTATGAAAGTGAAGAAACGAAAACATATCCATTGCGATTCATAAAAGGTATGTTATGCAATCGTCAAATGTGAAAAGGTCCTTGTTAAGGAATTTGTAATATCTACACTTCAGGCGCGGATCCAGGGAATTTATAAATGGAGTTCCAATTTAGAAGTGAAAGGAAATTTTGCCGAGCGGACCGAGGCGCAAAAATTTTGGGGTTATTTCTAGTAAAGCATCATAATATTCATTAAAAATACATAACTGTCAAAAAAGGGTTCCAACCCCCGGAACCTCCCCCCCCTCCTAAGTATCGATGATAGATAGATAGATAGATAGATAGATAGATAGATAGATAGATAGGGGTTTATTATTACAAACATTAAGCGACATAAGCTTTAATGAGTTTTTTGCCAAATACATTAAATATATAACTATCATTATAGCAAAAAAGCATGCAAATATAAAACAAGTTGACATACATGTAAGACAGCCAACATGCCATAAAAGACAATACACAAAATTTTAAGACAATGTTCATTATATAAGAAAAATTATAGATCACCTCACCCTACCTATCCTCTTCGTACCCGCTTGCGCATAAGGTTCTGATACACCGCCTCCAGTTCATTCGGTCTCTTGCCGCCACTCTTGCCTGTGCCCAAGTGTTCTATCAAAGTTGGTCTCTCTTGTTCTGTCGTTCTCCTCCAGGTCGTTTTGGTCGTTTTAGGCCTTCCAACTTTCCTTCCGTCCTCTGGTTGCCATGTTAGGGCTTTGTGCATATCCTCTTACTACTGTCAAATCGAAAGAAAGCCCGATCCATTTCCATTTTCTCAGCATAATGCTTGAACTGTTGTTTTTGTCATTTCATGAAGTTGTTTATCTGTTATTTTTTCAGGCCATCTGACTTTGAGTATACTTCTTAGGCATCTGTTCTGGAATGTATCTAGCCTTCTCTTGTCTCTGTCTGTTGTTTTCCAGGTTTCACTTCCGTAGGTAGGTACTGATGTAACCAAGCTGTTAAACAGGCGTATTTTTGTTTGAGTAGAAAATTTTTGATGTTTTCCAAATCTTGTTTAAGCGGCGGAATTGTTGTCTAGCTTTTTCTAATCTGCCTTTGATATCTTTGTCACAACCTCCTGATTTTACAATGCCCCATAGTATGTGAAAGTAGTCCCAACGTCTTCTATTTATTGGTCACCTATTTTTACTGAATCTTGTATGGTGTTCAGTCTCATTACTTTAGTTTTTCTGGTATTTATTTTGAGGCCAATCTGTTTTGCATCTTCAAAACTTTAAGACAATGTTCACTATATGAGAAAAATTAAAGATAACACACAGTTGATTTAGAGCACTTAAAATGAAAATCCATAAGGATCTTGATTTAAAGCATAAGCAGAATTTAAAAGAGCAAAGTAGAACAATTAAGAAACAAAGCTGTTTTCTGCAAACTGGAATATATGTTTATAAATGAGACATAGTATTATATTTATTATATTTATTTAATTTATAGAAATATGTTATATTAAGTCATACTGATTTAATAATAAACTTATATTCCAGTTTGACTTATAAAGAAGCTACAATGTCTGTCACAAAAATGTTTGTTTACAATATGCGAGTATAACTCCATATCACAATTTAATAAGATTAACCTGTTAAATCATACTTGAAATATTGTGTATATTTCATGTACCTTTATCCATATCTTTGAATAATATAATAATAATATATATTTTAATCAACAATCTAAATTACAATAGATGTAGTGAAAATCATAAGTGTGTTTATACAATTACAATTAAGTTGTTTAATATAAAAAATAACCTACCCGCTTATGGAGCGAGGTTTACACACTGCTAGACATCAGTATGGCACTACATCATAAAAACCCCAATGTCTGAACTCTGTTCCATCAAAATACAGTGTAAATATAGTATGTCCTGAAAACAAGAATTCAATCATAAACAACAATTTCAGGACTTATCAAAATAATACAGAAGTATAAAATATTCACATAGTTGAACAGCAGTTTATAAAAATAATGCACATTTACTTATTATTAATACTTTCATACATTTCACACCTGTCGTAACTTCAAGTCAAACACACCCTGTTCATTGTACGATTTTGAGCTAAAATCGACTTGTTTACTTGTTAACAAAATGTCACTTCCGGTTTCTACACATTGTCTAATATTCTATTAATTATAACAAAAATGCAATAAAATACTCATTACATCGTAATAACATAAATATCCAATGCTTCACATTCATGTAAAACTATTTGTAAACAATGTCAGTGGAAAATCATGTAATTACTTTGTGTATTAACTGAAGCATAACAGGCCGTGACCGAATTAATCAATATCGGTATCTATTACTCTTTCACTCACAAATGACATAAAATATACTTACAACAAGTGAGCTGAAGATCTGTAAATGTTTCCAATATGAAACAAGAATAGCCTAGTAAAAAGATGTAAAGTTAGCTAACACGGCAAGAGTAACATGGCCGTCAGTTCATCAGCTCAAAATCGTCTGTCCCTCCAATAACGAGATTGACCAGTCAGAGATTGGGGATTACGGACGACATAAAATAATGAAATAAACAGCAAAGCCCAGTGTAGGATTTACAACTAACATATCACGCTCACTCAACATTCATAAATTATAATAAAATTCTATATAATTAAACTGAAGCATATCTGGAAACAGAAGTGAATTATTATATAAATTCGCCCCATCACACTGTATGAGTGTCAAGACCTGAAACATTTCACAAAAGTCAAGTTATCCTTTATTTGGCATTAGTCGTAGATAAATGATAAATAGATATTGAATTGTATGCTTTTCATAACGATACAACTTTGTCACTGTTTAAAACTTTAATTTCATTTATTTCAGGATTCCTCCATTTTAAGTCACACATAGAGATTATGCTTGGGAAAAACAAAGCAGTCAATTTTGCGTTTTATTATTTTGGAATAACATGGTGTATGTTGTCTCCTGTAGTACTTTTGGTAAGTAATCAAAAACTCATCTTTATAAACGGACACAACAACATCTCTATCGTTTCCGTAGATACAAAAAATTCCGAAGTTTAATTATAACATCAAATTTATAAAGGTTCAACCATTAGAAATTGTTGTAAAGAAGGACGGACAGACACATAAACAATTTGAAAAATCACGTAGAGATTGTGAACTGTCTTGGATCAAGAAGTTGCAAACGGTGTATCCTCTCGGTTTAAATGATAATATTATGGGCCTAGGTAACATATCAAGAACTTCTTTCATTAATATTATGGATATTGTTTCAGAAAAATTACGTAATAAACGATCCCACGGTAAACGTATCAATCGTAATAAACGAAAATACCACAGAACTTCAGTTTCAATTTCTGACCTTGTTACTATCTTTAAAAATAATGGCAGACATAATTTGCTTTGTAAATTATGTTCAATTTCTATTGTTAAATTAAATATGCAATACCATACCATATTACAGTCCAATGTATGAAGCTGCTGGAATAATCAGCGCATTTTGCTTCCACAAATTGTTTCCTAAAATTGATAAACCTGAAGACCATAAAAGATATTTCCTTAATTTACCGTATATCAACAAAGGGATCGATCTTATTGATGTATCTAGTATATTTAGAGACTCAAAAATTATCAAACTTATTCCTCCTTATTTTGATAATATGGAACCACCCATTATTTCATATACTTACAAAAAACCTACAAGAGACCTTATTTTTAATTATTCATCCGTTACCAAAAATCATGAAATTAATCAAAATTCACCCTTGACCTGAAATTGTGCAAGTTCGAAGTTTCGATATGAACCTAGTGGTCATGTTATTACAGGAGACATCAACATCGTCCAGGACCGAGAGGTAAAAACTTTTCTCCAAAAAAGGACCCAAATATCGTCCTCCTTCAAAAATAATTTGGAAGGACTGTCGTGATGTATTTAAAAAAGCCATCATGTCATTCTGTAAAAAGTGGTGTAAAAGAGAAAATGCGGATAAAAAAATCATTAGAGACTTTCATTAACAAATGCAAGGAAGTTGTTGATATCCGAATAAATCATTTTGAAACACAATACCATTCTTGCTATTTCAAAAATCAAACAGAAGTTAAAAGAATTGGAAAAAGAGTATATATTTGTTCCGGCAGATAAAGCAGCCAATGATGTGGTCGTTGTTTGACGTAAGTATTACATCGAGGTGCTTCGGAGTGAAATTACCAATTCTAGTACATTCCAAGCTACCACGTCAACAGAAACACAAATAATTGATGATCACATGATAGCTACAGCTGAACTTAAAGCAACTTCTAATTATAAAAGCATTCCTACTATGTATTGGCTGCCTAAAATACACAAAAATCCTTTCAAATTTCGTTTTATTTCTGCATCAAGTAAATGTTCAACTACAGATATTTCTGTGTTATTGACCAGTGCACTTACTACCAAAAAAAATCTCGTCATCAACTTAAGCAACAAATGTTATGCATACAGTGGAATTAACTACTTTTGGAGTGTTAAAAATTCGGTAGAAGTTTTGGAAAGACTTCGATCTGTTAATGAAGCATACACCTCCGTCGATAGCTATGATTTTTCTAACCTCTATACTACATTACCGCATTTACTCATCAAAGAGAAATTTTCGTATTTGATCAAATGGTCCTTCAAAAAATCAGGATGTACGTATATTTGTTGCAATACATTTAAATCGTTTTTCAGTGACGACAAACATGACAAATATACAAATTGGACTTGTCAAGATATGATAAAAGCATTAAATTTTCTTCTTGATAATATTTTTGTTCGTTTCGGTGATACAGTATATCAGCAAAAAATAGGTATTCCTATGGGTAACAACTGTGCACCTCTCATAGCAGATTTATTTCTTTATTGCTACGAGTCACAATTCATGGCAAAATATAGATATTTGGACGATATTTTGGCTTTAAATAATCCTGAATTTTCTAAATTTACAGATGAAATTTATCCTGCAGAACTTACTTTAAATAAATCCAATAGCAGCAGTGATTATACTCCTTTTCTTGATCTTGATATATGAATAAATCAAGGAAAGTTAAACACTAAGGTTTATGATAAAATGGATGATTTCTCATTCCTATAGTAAATTTCCCCCATCTGGACGGCGATGTTCCGTTAGCCCCTTGTTACGGGGTCTACATTTCACAACTTGTTCGATATGCACGAGTATGTAGTTATGTTTCTGACTTCAACGACCGAAATCTTTGTCTCACTGAAAAACTTCTGCATCAAAGGTTTAGATATCATAAATTGATAAAAACATTCTCTAAATTTTATTATAGATACATTGACTTATTAAGAAAATTTGGTTCTACATGCAGGGCTCTAATACATCAGCGCATTTCACATCCAAACTTCTATGGAAATATCATTTACAAAGCGCATAAATTCAAAAATTGTCCTTCCAAACTTATTAATCCGTTGAACAAACTTATTCATAAAGGATATAAATACAGCATTGTTGTTAAATCTTTACTTCTGGTTTTTATTGGTAAAAATATTGATCATCTCCTAAATGCTTTACACCATAACTAAATTTAAACAATTTTCATATTGGCAGTATTTGGCATTGTACAATATCATGTTCCTCTTTCATAATTGATGATGTGGTTATACCAAATCTATTTAGAAGTATTTCAATTGAAATTTCATATGTAAGAAGGCTTGATATCATAGTCAACGGAAATTACGTCCTTAGCTAGCTGTCAGTAACTGCGAGCATTTGTCCGGACAGTACCTGTGTGTATTGTCTTCATGTTTTATGTACCTCATTGTAAGGGTACTCGTCTAGATAAGTTGGACTTTTTTCTAGTTTGATTTTTACTGTGAGTCTTTTTGTGTATTTATTTTTAGCCATTCACCACACATAGGGGGAGGGTTTGGATCTAAGAAAACGAGTTTAACCCCACCGCAATTTTTGCGCCTGTCCCAAGTCAGGAATATGTTGGTCATTGGCTTGTCCTTGTCTTCTTAAAAAATTTTAGTTTCTTGATATTTGGGTTATTGGATGTGGTTTGTTTCCATTGATTTATTCACTTTTTTACCTTTTCGGGGCCATTTAGGGCTTACTATATGGTGTGAGGTTCCTCACTGTGTTGAAGACCATATGGTGACCCCTAGATGTTTTGATTTTTTGTCGTTTTAACATGGATATGGGATGTTGTCTCCTTGACATTTACCCCATTTCCTTTCTTTTTCAAATTCAAAATTGAAACAAATAAATGCATTTTATTAATTGTATATTCTGAGGATATCAGTTTGAGTTTTGTTATTTTGCAAAAAATCTTAACAAACGCAGAAGGGCACAAGTTAAAGATTTCTGCAGTGACCGTTGACAGAATTTGCCTAGTACTTATTGTTTCCTAGGTGACAAGACAGGGACACAATCACATACTGATGAAAAGAGCACATTTTTAATAATTGATTTTGTTTTTCGAAGTGTGTTTCAGTTGTCTGCAAGTTTTAAATACAAATGATGCATCCTTATATTGTCTTATAATGATGACAACGGTTATATTTAATTTGTAAATCTGAAATTGTTTTAAGAATGCTTATATTTGTTTTTGTACCACCTCTGTCATTTAAAATATTTCTGATGAAATTTAATATCTCAAAAAAGTTAAAAGTTAAATTACAGGAAGGCTAGTCATTCAATGATCTACTACTTAGCAGTTTCGAAAAATATGGTTAGCCTCAATTTTTAATTTTCATGCAAATCGTCTTTTTAAAAACTGTTTCAGGTATATTAAAATGCTCAAAATTCAAAAGCTCAAGGTAAACGCGAAAGTTTGAAGAGACATTATAAAAACGTTGTTTCTTTGCTTGTTTTTACCATGTATTTGTAGAGACTTTGTCTCATGAACATTTACTCCATATCCTTTCATTCACCATTAGTTGTCGTACATTGTTGTAATGACAATTTGCTAAAACTAAACTGACGGCAACTTC
This sequence comes from Modiolus philippinarum, assembly GCA_002080025.1. Taxonomy (NCBI): domain Eukaryota; kingdom Metazoa; phylum Mollusca; class Bivalvia; order Mytilida; family Modiolidae; genus Modiolus; species Modiolus philippinarum. The sequence goes on along the minus strand of MJUU01057146.1, from coordinate 88,161 downwards.
TGAATCTAGTTACACGATTTTATCGTCTTAATCATAATCGTTATTACCGTCATCACTGGCTAAAAATTAAAGCGTATATCTACAGAACATAAACAGACATTTCATATTCAGGGTTCTACCACTTACTAAGGTTGAAGTTTTCCCATATTAAAGGAGCTGTTAATGTTAAGGAGGTTTACTCCTCAGTTTGAAAAAATATGGTGTCACATTATAGTAGTTTTTACCCTAGAAATAAAAAAAAACTACAAATGCTTAAAAAATGACGGAAATATGATGTCGTGTAATAAGTAATATTCTGAGGAAAACTGAATTCTTTTTGATTTTTTTTATAATTTTTCAAACTAAGGTCTCGCCGTGAATGAATGTGACAGAATAAAAAGGATATAATGAAATCGGAATGCTTATAAAGCTGTACTAGATAAATTTGGGGTTCATATGCCAAAAAAATTTTAAAACCAGAGGAGTCCGAAAGTCTGCCAATAAATCCAATTTGATTTCAAAATTCAATACCTGAAAATTAGTGGTCTCACGTGTATTGGACATTGAAAAGGTCACGATCTTATTTCAATACCATTTTCTTTTAGCAAAAAATACTTTAACATGATAAAATAATATCGGAATAAAAAAAATTATACAATATGAGTTTACAATATAAGTTACCGTATCGTTTGAAGAGGACACGTCATGGAAAAAAATTAAAAACATAAAAAAATATTAATTTCAGAAACAACGGCAGTAGAACACCGAAGGAACAAAGGGGTGAAATTCACAAAAATCGAAGTCCAAAGACAGGGCAAAAACGAGAACGCAGAAAACAATGACGTTAGACACAAAAACAATGACGCCAGACAGACACAAAGCACAGAACCAGAAACCACAACATTCAGAACAAAGGCACTCACAGTGTGAACTCAGTGAAACTGAGAGTGACATCAGGTGCTCCGGAAGGGTAAGCATGTCCTGCTCTGTTAACAGCACCCGTCACACTGTGGGTGATTCAATCCGGGAAAATGTCAAAGTCGGTAGTCAAATCCAGGAAGACGTGAATCTAGCTGAAAATGTCCACTTTCATTTGGGATACTGACACGTCATATCTTTCAATGATGCTATGGTGACGGCCATAGAATTTCTTGAGGGATGAAATTAACAAAGGTTGAACAAATCCCTGACTAGGCAGCTTTTGGGACAGTGTTTTTGCTCTGTTCAAAAAATCACTGTACAAACTACAAGCTCGACAGTAACGAATCAACTGTGAAATGTACACTCCATAGGCTGGAGAGGTAGGTATATTGCTGCTAAGAAAGGGAAAGTTCACAATGGGGAAATTAAAATCATCACGCTTGTCATATAGCTTAGATTTCAAACGTCCATCTTCGTCAATATACAATAAAAGATCTAGGTACGAAGCTGAAGTAGGTGTTTCAGTTGTTTCTTTAATTTCAAGCTCATTTGGATAGATCTGATGTAAATAATCCTTAAATTTAGGATTATTAAGAGAAAGCACATCGTCTATGTAGCGGAAGCTGAAATTAAAGGACTGGGCTAGATGTTTTTGTTTTCTTTGAATAAGCCCTTGTAAAAACTTGGCCTCGTACGAGTAAAGGAAAAGGTCAGCTAAAAGCGGCGCACAGTTTGTTCCCATAGGAATCCCTATTGTCTGTTGGAAAACACGACCTCCAAATTCGACAAAAATATTGTCGATCAAAAATTCTAACATTTTAATTACGTCAGTCTCGGTGTACATCTTAAGAATAACAGAAAAAAAGTATATTATAGCAATTAACAATGAAATGATATAGAGTAAATGTGCATGAGACAAAGTCTCCATAAATGCATGATTCAACAGCACTTAATTGTTTTCCTATATCTCGAAGTCACCATGAGGCTTTCAACGATAAGCTTTGCTCATAATCCATAATAAGTTCAAGATAATCTCTAACAGAGGATTACATTGCTAGACGTCGAAAAGCACTGCATCCATGTCTTTACTGGTCATGAATGTGGTATCGTCAACACACAAATTTAACTGGCAAAGTGTTCTTACAATCAATGTCATCACTAATGTCTCAAGCTATTCAATAATCACAACATATAGACAAACATACACTTGTCATTGTGAAATAGTTGTGATTTTCAAAACTTTATACACTTTGGGGTTAACAATGTCTTATTGTTTTATCCTTTCTATAGTAGAATGATCTGAAATGACAGATGTTTTATTTAACACATCTCAAAAACCGTAACAAAAATCATTTGAAATGCAAAGTGTAAGTCAAGACTTCACAACTGATCTGGTGTAAGCTGTCTATTGATTAATAACTATTAAACCTTCTTTTAAATCCATAACAGATTTGGCAATCTGCTTTTTAAATGAGCTGTATATTTCAGCTCTCAATTTTGCCTTTGAAAGTCATTTATCTCTATACTGGAATTGAAAAATTGTTTTTTAACCTCTCTATGTTTGAATTGAAAATGAATTGTCACCGAGAACGGATTGTTCGAACAAAGGTAGTTTCAGCTTTTACCTGTCGTTAGGAATTCCAGTTTTATCTGATAATTGCTTACCTTTCGTCCAAATGTTTGAAAAATCAAACACTTTAGAGTTTTTAACATATGTGACAAAAATCACGAACATTCCCATCTCCAATGAGCTATATGCATATCTTTGATGTAATAATGTTGTCCGTTTTATTTATGTATGGTAATTTTTGATGTAAGAGAATTTATAGCTCAAATAAAGCAGAAAAGATTAAGGTAAAAATTCTGAAGTGATGCATACTTTAATTCATTATTGCTTCGGAGAAGCGCGCTTCATCAATATTAAGCGCAAAACTGGAATGCAATCTGGTATATTCCATAGATATTTTGTAATTTGAAGTATACTTGATCATTTGGGGTATTTGATTTTGAAAGTTTCCATCTTTTCTTTGGTGTAACCTTTTTAGATCATACAAAATTTTGAAATTACTTATTGCAATCGTTTATTTCAAGGATACAGCTTCTTGCTTCTGGGAAGACTATTATTGTGTATTATGCACATTATTGATATTATTTAAAAACTTTCTTTTACTGTGAAATCAATCGAAATGACAAATTCTGAAACGATGATTACTGTAAGAAAAAGCTATAAAAAGTAATAGAATGAATGCTTTTCAGCTCTGTGCTTTTACAATGTTGTTTTGATGTAGCATTTTACAGACCTTAGGTATAATATGTAAAATACATAACTATATATTTTTCAGCTGGTAGTAATTTTGAAGGCTCAGCAATATAAACCTCTGACATTGGGATCTTACGTCTATCCTGAGTGGGCTAATGTTCTTGGATGGCTGACTGTTATATTCTGTCTTGTATTTATTCCCGGTTGGATGATTTATTTCTTCTTAGTGAAAGATATATCCACAGTAAGTATCGATATTTATATAAACTTTGTGCGACCCAATCCTTGACAAAAGACATTGAATCTTCCCTGATATATACGATTCTTCGTTGCAACTGATCTGCTCTGAGCTCCTTTACATCATGAAATTCGTAACAACCGTAGATGAATCTACGAGAGGGTTTCATCCCTTTATCGAAAGCTTTATTTTTTGTTACCTAGATCTTTTTATGTTCAAGATAGTTGTCTTGTAGTTAGTATTAATCCTACCTGTTTTTGGTTGTATACGTGTAGATGATAGAAAGGATATAGGTGAGACTTTAGTGTCCATAAAACGGATTAACCCTACTCCGCTGGCTTTTACTTTTGTCAGTACCATGTCCGATGGTCCCGAGTTCTCATGGTTCTACGTTTATTTTTTCTTCTTTTTTTAGTCGTTTGTAAATGATGGCTTGTAATCATAATGCAAAAAAGCATGAGAAATTAGTTGCAATTTTTTTGTAACTAATTTAAACGTTTCTAAGGACTTGTAAAATGATGTTACGAATAGACAAAATACTATTAGGAGCAGAAAATCCATATTAAACCTAGATCTGATTAAGACGTCTATTAAAAAGTTGTATAATCAGAAAGTTCCCCTGTAACCCTCACTCAGATATTATGTATTGTCATAAACTTCCCCATCTCCCTGTTGTCATCAGCTTTACCTTGATAGCTTTGTTAAAAGAACAAAAGCGTTACAACCAACGATATGGCACTTCAAGTAAAGAAAATGGTATTATGAACCAGAGGCTCCCAGGAGCCTGTATCGCTCACCTGGCTTTCAGTTGCCTTAATCAAGGAAACATTGTAAGTTATACAGTTGATCTTCACTTTCTCAAACTTTTGTAGCTCTGATCATCTTTTACTATATTTCTTTGTTGGGCTTTTTTTTTACAAAAAGGACCACTTTCGACACCAGTTTTGAAGTCAAGACGTCATTTTGTAAATGGCAGTCAACAAACAATTTTCAGCATTGGTTTTTAAGCCGCAACATCAATATCTATTTGGAAATCAAATTTCATTGAAATCAGACAATGTTGAATTTTCCCGCCTTTTTTGTGGTCAACGAACAATTTTCAACATCGGTTTTGAAGTCCCAGCGTCAATATCTACTTGGAAACCAAATTTCATTGAAATCGGACAATGTTGACTTTTCCCGCCTTTTTTGGCAGCCATTTTGAAAATGGCGGTCAACGAACAATTTTCAACACCGGATTTGAACTCGCAACATCAAGATCTATTTGGAAACCAAATTTCATTGAAATCGGACAATGTTCAATTTTCCCGCCTTTTTTTGGCGGCCATTCTGAAAATGGCGGTCAAGGAACAATTTTCAACATCAGTTTTGAAGTCGCCACAGCATGGCATACATTTCATCAATTTACACTTAACCTTCATCTTCTATAGTTTTGGAAATAATGGTTGAAAAATACGAAATTTAAAAAATTCTGTGAAAAAAGGGCAATAACTCCTACAAGGAGTTTTGGATTTTCTTCAAAATTTCAGGGTGGGTAGATCTTGATATGCTGAACATTTTTGCAATTTAAGTTGACCTCTATCTGTTATAGTTTTTCAAATAAAAAATAAAATAGATTAAAATTTCGAAAATTTCACAGAAAAAGGGCAATAACTCCTACACGGGTTTTCAGATTTTCTTCAAAATTGCACAGTGGGTAGATCTTGCCATGCTGATCATTTTTTTCCTGTCAGATTTTTGATATCTGTAAAGGTTTTCGAGTTATTTGCAAAATACAGCAATTTACCCCTATGTAACAGCAGCCATGTTGTTTGATCCTCGGACTAATCGAACACAATTTTGAAACTGCATATCCTGGTGATGATTCAGGCCAAGTTTGGTTACAATTTGCTCAGAAGTTTCAGAGGAGAAGATTTTTGAAATTGTTGACGGACGGACGGACGACGGACGACAGACGACGGACGACGGACGACAGACGACGGACGACAGACGACGGACGACGGACGGACGACGGACGCAAAGTGATGGCAAAAGCTCACTTGGCCTTTTAGGCCAGGTGAGCTAAAAAAACGAAATGATATTTCAAAACAACTAAATGGTATTCCAAATAAAACGAAAAGATGGAGTATGAAGAAGTTTAAAATAAGAAAAGCATTACATATAAACCAAATGTAGCAAAACATGATTTGTATTTTGGATAAAACAACGGCAGTAGAATACCGGAGGGAAAAGGCACATGATTACATCAATCAAAGTCCAGAGACTAGACAAAAGCAAAAACACCAAAAGACGGAAGACCAAAGACACTACGTGCCCATAAAACACACAGTCACTGCAAATACAACACAAAAAAACTTAAGCACTAACAGAGTGACATTATGTGCTGCGGAAGGATAAGCATGTCCTGCTTTATATACAGCACCCGTCACACTGTCCGTGGGTCAATCCAGGGTAAAGTAAAAATCGGTAATGTGAATTCCTAGAAGCTGTAAATGTCCGTTTTCATATCTATATATAAAGCGTGTTACCGGCCATAGAATTTCTGAGGGAACGAAAGTAACAACGGCTGAACATATTCCTGACTCAGCAGTTTTTGTCACAGTGCTTTTGTTCTTTCCACAAAAGCACTGCATGAACTAAGAGCTCTACAGTAATGAACAAATTGTAAATTATACACTACATACGCTTGGGAGCTAGGTATATTGCGGCTGAAAAAGGGAAAGTTCACAATTGAAAAGTCAAAATCATCACGTTTGTAATATAATCTAGATTTCAGACGTCCATGTTGTAAAACAAAAGGTCGAGCTATGAAGCAGAATTGGATGTAAATATTCTTTAAATCTTTGGATTATTAAGAGAAAGTACATTGTCTTTATATCTGAAGCTAAAATTAAAAGTCTGGGCTAGTTGTTTTTGTTTCTGTTGTATTAGTCCATGTAAACACTTTGCTTCATACGAATAAAGGAAAAAGTCAGATAAAAGTGGCGCACAATTTGTTCCCATAGGAATCCCAATTGTCTGTTGAATAATTCAACAAAAATTTTGTCGATCAAAAAACAAGCATCTTGATCATGTCATTTTCGCTGTATTACTTGTTTGACTCAGTATGGTTCTTAACAAAATATGTTTTATCTTTACCTATTCCCAAATACCTGCGTTCTCCGTTTTTGTTATAGAGACATTAATGTACATGTATCAGATCGGAAATAACTGTTTTAAGTTTATTATGTGGAAGCGTTGTATAAAGGGTTGAAAAATCAAACGTTTGAATGCTATGCAGTATGCGAGACGGTTCAAGGAGATCCTTGGAATTTTTAAGAATCAACATGTGGTTCACGCCGCTCGTAGAATAGGCTTTTTCGCAGTAGCTTTTTAGACCATCTCTAACTGCAGTCAATAAAGTGGTAAGAAATTTGGATAGAGGTTTAGTGGTGCATCTGGCAGATCTTGCAATGAATCTCTGTTTGTATGGAATTTTGTTTACGCACCCAGTAAATGTAAGGGAAATAACTGTTATCTTCGTCCACTTTGATACCGAAGGATGCTTAGACAGAAGCGTGGGGGTATAAGTAGGATTATCGGATGAACTGTCATTACCCACCTCCTTAACAAGACAGTCTAAATAGTGTTTCTTATATGCAAACACAATATTGTTAGAAGCTTTATTTGCAGATACTATGACGTATTTTTCTTGGAGGTTTGTCAATGTTTTTGCCACAAGAGTATCATCAAATATACTGGGCGTTCTAGTTTTCATAGATGTTTCCAAGCGCCGGATACGATTAATAATAAAATGACTTGATTGACCTGATCCAGTCTGCCAATGTTTCCACATCTTCTGTTTCTTTCTTCCACATTCTGGCATAGTCCTCAACTGCATCCATCCTAGTTTTGAAGTAATACTTCCAGTTGATTTGCTTGGGTTCACGGAATTTTGGACCTTTTGATAAACGGTAAAATTCAGAAAAGTTCAAAATGTATGTTCAAACTATAAATGATTGCTTTATATCTATTTGTAGCAATGCCGTCCAAAGAGCACATGGGGACCGTCTGCAATATCAAAACAAGAGTGGTCGTTTTTTGTTCATCCATTCAAAAGAACAAGAACTTATCTTGATTTGAAAGGTGTTATTACAGATAGTACCCGAAAAACAAAGTCTGATACTAGACTTTATCAACTCGATGTACCCACCTATACAACAAGACGTGTCTCGGATACCTAGCCACCTGAAACCCAAAATACAGGACGTTTCTCGGATTCCTAGCCAGCTGATATACCCACAATACAATACGTGTCTCGGATTCCTAGCCAGCTGATATTCCCACAATACAAGATGTGTCTGGGATTCGTAGCCAGCTGATATTCCTAACAATACAACAAAACGCGTCTTTGATACCTAGCCATCTGATATACTCGACTATACAACAAAACGTGTCTCGGATACGTAGCCAGCTGATATACCCCTATAAACAACAAGACGTGTTTTGGATACCTAGCAAGCTGATATACCCACAACAAGACGTGTCACGGATACATTGCCCCCTGATATACCTCTTTATACAATAAGACGTGTCTCGGATACGTAGCCATCTGAAATACTCACCGATACAACAGGACGTGTCTCGGAAACCTAGCAAGCTGATATACCAACCAATACAACATGACATGTCTCGGAAACCTAGCAAACTGATACCCACCAATTCATCAGGTAGTCTCGGATACCTATCCATCTGATATACCCACCATTTAACAAGACATCTCATGGATACATTGCCCCCTGATATACCTCTTTATACAATAAGACTTCTCTTGGATACTTAGCCGTCTGAAATACTCACCAACACAACAGGACGTGTCTCGGAAACTTAGCAAGCTGATATACCAACCAATACAACATGACGAGTCTCGGAAACCTAGGAAGCTGATACCCATCAATACAACAGTGAGAGTCTCGGATACCTAGCAAGCTGATATAACCACAATTTAACAAGACGTGTCACGAATACATTGCCCCTCTGATATACCTCTTTATACAACAAGACGTCTCTCGGATACCTAGCCGTCTGAAATACCCAGCAATACAACAGGACGTGTCTCGTATACCTAGAAAGCTGATGTACCCACCAATACAACAGCGAGTGTCTCGGACACTTAGCCATATCATATACCCATATATACAATTAGATATAGCTTGGATACCTAACCATCTGATAAACCCATCTATACAGCAAGAAGTATCTCGGATACCTACCTAGCTTTTATACCCACCATTACAGCAAGATGCGTCTCGGATACCTAGCAATCTGGTATACCCACAAATACAGCAAGATGTGTCTCAGATACCTAGCCGTCTAAACTACCCACTTATACAACAAGAAGTGCCTCAAAGACCTAGCCAGCTGATATACTCATCTATACAACAATAGCCAATGAAAGGATATGGAGTAAATGCAAATGAGAAAAAGCCTTTAGAAATACAGGGGAAAACCAAGCCATAGAATAAGGCTTTAATTGTTGTTCTTCATCTTGAAGTCACCATGAGACCTTCAACAATGGGCTATGCTCATACCTCATAGTAAGTTCAAGAAGGCCCCTAGAACCGGTTTGAGCGGAATTCATTGCTAGATGTCGAACGACATGTGTTGAAGACCTAGCTAGCTGATATATCCCTCTATACAACAAGACGTGTCTCGGATACTTAGCCAGACTTTACCAACTTACCAAAAAATTTAACAAAACATGTCTAGGAAAGCTAGCTAATTTATCTACTCATCTCATTTCGAATACCCGGCTAGCTGAAATATTCCACTGTACAAGAAAATTTGTCTCTGATACCTAGTAAGCTGACTTTACAGAACTGATATACCAAAATATATATAACAAGGCATGTCTCGGATACCTAGACCTGATAAAGATGTCATCATTCAAAGACAAATAAGTTGACGATAAAGCTTACTCAAAGCTGCAAAGCTTATACTTCCTTAGGGTTTGTCAAAAATGTTTCAGCTTTATATTTATATTCGTCTGGATTTCTATGTCAAGATAACTTTTTGTGCGTTACAAATTCTCGTTTTCCACATGAATTAAACTAAATGTAATATTTGAGTGTCTGTGCGAAAAACAGAGAATTGGATAAAAATATCAATTACTGCTAGGTAAGACATTTTTGCAAAAATGTAAATTTCAGTTGAAATTATAATGATACCGATTGCATTCGATTTTTTATAAACTGATCAACTTGAACAGAGGACCCTGAGGGTACTTTCCAGTCCAGTAGTCAGACGAGGCTGACATGAAAATTTACCTTCCGTTTTTTTTTTTTTTTTTTTTTTTTTTTTTTTTTTTTTTTTTTGTTGTTGTTTTTTTTGTTTTTTTGTTTTTTTGTTTTTTAGAGCCCCGCATTGAGATGCGGGTGCCCTATAGTTTTCACTTTGTCCGTCTGTCCGTCCGTCAACAATTTTTTTCGTCAAAGATTTCTCGGCTTGTGTAAGTGGGAATGATTTGAAATTTGGTCTGAAGCTTGCAAATGATGAGTTGTATCGCGTAAGCGATTTTCAAGTTTGTCGGATTTCCACTTCCTGTTTGCGGATACTTTTCATATTTTACTATTAACAAATTTTTCGTCACAGATTTCTGGGCTTCTACAATAGGGAATGATTTGAAACTTGGTCTGGAGCTTGGAAATGATGAGTTGTATTGTTTAAGCTATTTTCAAGTTCATCGGGTATCCACTTTCTGTTTGCCGATACTTTGATTTTTTTTCTATGAACGAAATTTTCGTCACAGATTTCTTGGCTTCTACAATAGAGAATGATTTGAAATTTGGTCTGAAGCTTGATAATAATGAGTTGTATTGTGTAAGCAATTTTCATCATTGTCAGGCGTCCATTTCCTGTTTGCCGCTACTTTGATTTTTTTACTATTTACACATTTTTCGTCACGGATTTCTTGGCTTTTGCAATAGGGAATGATCTGAAATTTGGTCTGGAGCTTGGAAAGGATGAATTGTATTGTGTAAGCGATTTTCATGTTCATCAGGTATCCATTTCCTGTTTGCCGATACTTTGATTTGTTTTTCTATGAACAAAATTTTCGTCACAGATTTCTTGGCTTCTACAATAGGGAATGACTGAAGCTTGGAAATGATGATTTGTATTGTGTGAGCGACTTTTAGGTTTGTCACTGAGCTACTTTCTGTTTTGCTGATACATTGATTTTTAACTTTAAATGACTTGATATTTAGTCTGAAGCTAAGAAATGATATAGCTTGGTAAAACTTCAAGAAATCACTGTATCCAGCAAATTACTGTATCAACACATTAGTGTGTCAAGCAGAATTTGAGTCCACACTTATCTGATTTTTACTTTCGCCCAGAGTTTCAGGATCAAAATTGCGGGGCCCTTCCGACAACGCCAGTTTCGACATGCTCTAGGTTTTGTTTGTTTGTTTGTTTGGTTTTTTTTTTTTCTTTTCTTTTTTTTGTATCAGCATTCCATTAATGAAATATAAAGGAAATAATAGGTTGTTTCGTTTTTTTTTCTTATTTTTTCCCTTTTTTAATTTTTTTTTCTTTTTTTTCGTTTTTGTTGTTTTATATTATTTGATTTTTTTATTATTTTTTTGTGTGTGTGTGTTTTGTTTTGTTTTGTTTTTTCGGGGGTTTTTATTTGTTTGTTTTTTGTTTTTGTTTTTGTTTTTTTTTTTTTTTTTTTTTTTTTTTTTTTTGTTATTTTAGGGGTGAATGTACCGGTTTTTTTTTCGTTTTTTTGTCTTTATATTCTAACCCCTAATAATAATGATAATAATACTTAGGCTTGTTCCGTCATTTGCACTCCATGGACTTCCTTTTGGCCTCCTTTTTGGTATTTTTGGTAACTAATACTTCTTTCTGACTATTTTAAGATAATGGCTTTCATTAGATTATTTTATTCTACTTCTATTGATTAGAGTTGCGCTCCTTGAAACACGTGAATACTTTATAATTTACTGTTTTATACAACTTGGGTATTTTGTATGTTTAAATATCAAGAAAGTCCTTGTTCATAAATTAAGGGATATTCAAAAGGCAGTCTTTAAACAATTCCAGCACATTAAAGTTTTTTTCTTTTTAAAAATGATTCTGTTGGACGACAAACCCCAAACTTTAAGGAGATCTTCCCGTTACGAAAAGAAGTACATATTGCGTTTGTTGATCCGATTCAAATGTAGGATGCACCTTATAATTTTTTATCAACGTTTATCAGCATTACATTAACATCTACAATGGCTGAAAATTACAATTTCATGCTACAATCTGCTAGGGAACTACACAGGAAAAACACAAATAAGACAAAAGAAAAACATAAACAACGAAAGGAACTCGGGACAGCCGGACTTGGTACCGGTACTAGCAAAAGCCATCAGTAGGGTTAAACCGCAATATACATTAAATAATGACAAAGAAATAAAACAACAAAATTACCATTTTTTTGGTCCTATTTACCTCAAAATGGTAAATGCTACATTTAACTGCAGAACATGCGAATTTCTGTGCGCCACAAACCTTATCCTTATTCCATTTGTGCTCTGTCAGATTTAACATTTTTTGGTTTATTTTTTACGAAAGGATATGGAGTAAATGAACATGAGACAATAACACATATGTAAACTCCAACTGCAATTTATTTTAACGAGCCGCATGGCCACTTCGGAAATCAACTCATCAGCAGCACCAAAACCCAAACATAGGAAATCCACAGTTTATGGTCATTTTGATTTGATCTGCACTACAGACATAAGGCAACGGATGACAGTATTTGTGAGAGTACTTTGTCCGATAAGTTATGCCTGCTGATGACCCCGCATCCATGACAAATATGATGTAAAACAGGGGATGGATGTGGCGTTGTTCAACATTTAGCAAGTGAATTCCGCTCAAACCGGTGATAGGGGCCATCTTGAACTTACTATGAGGTAAGAGTGTTCGCTCTTTGTTGAAGGCCTCATGGTTACTCCAAGATGAAGAACAACAATGAAAGCGTTGTACCATTTGCTTAATCTTACGATGTTTTTATAGGGATTTTGTCCCATGTACATTTACTCCATATCCCTTTTTTTGTTCATAAGTTGTCGAAATGGCCATATGCATAATTAAATTTACAGTAACTTCGGTATTTTTTTCATTTATTACCATTGTGCCGATACCTCTGCTGGTGTACTGTTAGTCCCCGAGGGTATTCACTAACCCAGTAGTCAGTATTTCGGTGCTGACTCGAAAAGCGATTTTACCTAGAAACTTGTAATATCTAAATTTAGAAAATTTTCTTGAAACTAAGGAGGGGTATCTCTATCTTGCATAGCTCTATCCTAAGCTTTTGTGGCTTTCCATTTAGATCTTTTTGTTTTTTGTGCTCTGTCTGATTGTACAATTTCTTAGTGAACAAATAAAGGGATATGGAGTAAATGTACATGGGACAAAATCCCTAAAAATACATGGTAAGATTAAGCAAATGGAACAACGCTTTCATTGTTGTTCTTCATCTTGAAGTCACCATGAGGCCATCAACAAAGAGTACTACCTCATTGTAAGTTCAAGACGGCCCCTACCGCTGGTTTGAGCGGAATTCACTGGCTAAATGTTGAACAACGCCACATTCATGTATTCATTTTGTCATGGATGCGGGGTTGTCAACAAGCATAACATATCAGACAAAGTACTCTTACAAACACTGTCATTCATTGTCCGACAAAGGTACCAATAGACAATACAACATATAAACGATCACAGGGCACTAATCGAGTTGATTGTAAGAAAATTTGGAAAGTTAAATTGGGAGATGTGGGCAATATATAT